>CAJZBX010000922.1:0-290246 GCA_914767735.1 Anoplius nigerrimus
AAGCCCAATACTGCACTGAGTTAGGTATTGTTTTCATAAATGCAAGATTTTTCATTGCAAATTCTTGCAACAACTCCGGAGACTCTATCATTCTCCTGGTTATAGTTCCCAATGTCGATATGTTACGAAATGTATTGTAAACTCCTTCAACCATACGTAAACGTAGAATTTTCATAGCCACGTATAATATCTTGTGAGGCGTCGAACCTCTCCTATCCTTGCGTCGGATTTCGCTGGTTGCTATCATGTACGGAGTAACTCTTATGTCTTTATGAAACTTCCTCGGCTCACCATAATATATCCCAGGAAAGGACAGTTCTTCTGCATGAGTATCAAAAATTATATTATATGGTACCGATCGCTGTCCTGGTGCAATATACAGACAGTCATTTTCATTCCACATAACAGTGTGCTGCCTTGCAGCAAGTATATCTGACTCAGGACATTTATTTGAGATTACTTCAATCGCTGCACTGTCGTCGTTGGCCTCATTTGTTATTTCTTTTTCTTCACGAATGTAATTAAGTTTTGTTAAATCAACTTTTATATCATATTGTCTGTAGAGCGTAGATTTTGATAACATCTCTAACCATGCTTTGACGGTACTTTTCTTTACATATCCTTGTATGTAACTCGATTTGTGAATGAGATTCCTCTTTATGTGAACATTAAATGCTTGGTCCTCGTCCAAAGCTCTAGGAAGGCACTTTACAATTTCTTGCACATCTACTGGCACGTTGATTACTTGTCCGATAATTCCATACGAGAAGTCGCGTCGCAATCTTCTTACTTGCATGAACGGCAAGCTCGGCGAAATCAATCTCTCGCTGATGGGATCTAACTCAGGCAAATTTGGCGGTACTTCTGGATACTCAAATCCCAAACACTTCGCAAGTTTCGGAATTGAACTTTTCTTCTTGTTCATAAAGTATTTACAACCATTGCAAATTTTCGTATATTCCTCCCTACGAAATATCTTTCCTTCTTTTTCATACCAATCGGACACAATCTTTAATTGCAAGTCTGATATGTCTTTTAAGTCTTGCTGAAACCACAATCTATCACACATAGAACAGGCATGCCCAAATTCATTATTAACAAACATCGTTTCAAACTTGGCAATACACCTCGCCCATTTATAGTCCCAATTAAACTTTAATTCAGCAGCAAGTTTTTCACTGGACACTTCATTAACAGGCACATTTAGTACGGCAGCATAATTCTCTTTACCACTCGTCGATGCTTGAACATTAACAGCAGAAGGAACATTTTCTACACTTGTTGATAACATTTTAGCAGCTTTAACACGTCGTCTATACTCTTTATGCCTTTCTCTTTCATAGCTCCTCCGAGCCTCTGCCTGCTCCGGCGTCTCTTCAATCTCACGACGTTTTCTAAAGTTCCTTACTCTATTAACACTGCTATCTTTTGATACGGACTGCATCCTTATTAATTGAAAGTCGAACACATACTGAATCTCATTCACAATATAGAATCGAATCATAACGTTTAACCCTCCGTCTACCGTGACGGAGTCACCGCGGTTAGCGCGTGAGGCGACAACGTTGACTGTGTGCGTTACCGTTCTCGCACACTATTGCATTGTAAAATAACATTGTGAACGCTGTCCACTCTGTCCAACAAAAGACGAGCGACCGCACGTATACCGAAATCGTACGTCTTTAGTTTGTTTGGTTAGTTTGCCACAGACTTGTCTGTCGTGCGTATCTGCGAATTGTGTCTAGATTTCATTATTTCCACTATTATTACATTATTGTTATTGTTGCTGTTACCTTTGTTGCAATTTGTTGTTATCGTTATTCGTTGGTTATTACCATACAATAATGTCAACAACAGAGGATTTATATTTATTGTAAATAACATTGTCATTTTTTGCGTATATACGTAGTTAGAAACTCGAAACTCCACGTAGCTTGTTTCCAGAAACAAAAGCAGATTACTTAGTAGTGTGTCTGTGAGACGCTCGGTCGAGCAAGCGGGGACTCCGATGAGCCGCATATCGGTGAGGAGCTCGACTGTTTTATGTTTACAGTCGGTGTGAGGTGCTGGAAATGACTCCGTCACGGTCCGCGACGCTTCGGTAGTCCGAGGGTTAACTTCATTTTAACGAAGATAACGATCTCACAATTCTGTAGTTATATGAATTGCAAATCACTTCGCTTCCCCCCACTTCTCCTACCGTTACGCTCGCTTTTTGTTTGCCGGAAGGTTATTCATACTCAACACGCTAATCCCACTCCCACTACTGTACGTATCCCCACTCCTTCTACCGTTACGCTCGCTTTTTGACGAGAAGTACCCTTACCATCGATTTTAAAGACGTTGTCACGTCAAAAAGAGACTAACTGTTACGTCATACCCCCCCCCCCCCCCCCACTAGACTATTAGAATGTATAACCCTTACTAGCGTTACCTTATAATTACTAGCTCAATACTCGCTCCTTGTTCTAACCGTTCCCACGCTCCATACCATTATTATTATTATTTAGCATTATTACTATTATTGTTATTGTTATTATTGTTATTGTTATTACTATTATCTGTACCGTCATAACTGGCCACCATCGTGAGCGTGCCTACATACGTAGCGCTATAGGATAATTATGGATGTCCCATCCCCTCTCCGTGATAAACCTTTCCCCCACTCCTACTCCTCGTATTTCCCAAATCGCACTCTTCCTTACGTTTTCCGAACCTCGCCTGAAAATCGTCAGAATAGACCCGTCCGTCGTTAGTGACAACACAAAAATAATAAACGAACCTGAACAAAGTAGAGTGTGAAATATTCAACGTAACCATCTCCCGAGTCGTTCTTCGCGAGGACTAGAACCTCGACTACGATCGGAACCAATTCCTGTCGTAGTCAAACATCACATTGGTGGCAGCGGTGTTGGGCGTTCCAAACGAAGAAGACTCGGACAGAAAATACGTTGACGAATTCCCATCACCAACGTGCAAGAGTCCTACCAACGACGAGCCGAACAACGTGGGTACAAGAACGACACAACCCAGACTTCACGACCGAAAGTGCATTTCGGAGGACACCGAGTTCGTACGGAGATCGCCGCCTGGACGTCGAGCCACAACGAGCCACCCAGCCGCCGAGCGATAATCCACGTATAGAGAAGCTCCTACCGAGATCAAGACGCCGTCGTCCTGTAAGTCACTCCTTCAACCAAAACGACAGAAGAAATATAAAATGTCTACCGCGAACGATATAGCGAACCAACTCGCAAGTAAATTAGTGATTACCGACAACGCCACGAGTAACGCGAATCACGATAGATACTATACAGTCAAAGACGCGGCCGAGTGCATTCCTATCTTCTACGGTCACAATATACAGGCTAGCTCCTTCGTACGCGCATGTGAGTCGGCAAAAGGTCTTATTAATTCTGCAGACCTATCCTTCCTAGCACGAGTCGTTCGATCTAAAATTCGAGGAGATGCCGATATTGCCTTAGGCTACATAAACGCAAATAGCTTAGACGAAATATTATGTGAAATACGCCGTATATACGTACCCCGACCCAGTCTGTCAAAATGGCAGACCGAATTAGCATTCGCGAGACAAGATGCGTGGGAATCGCCCTTAGAATTTGGTCGACGCATCGAAAAAATACAAAATCACGCAAAAGACGCGATCCCCGAGAACAATCCACCACAACTAGCAATAGGGATGACTCATGGGTTAGAAGAAAGTGCGTTAAACTGTTTTATATCAGGATTACTAAGTTCGGATTTAGAAAACAAAGTAGCTTTCTCATCTCCCAAGACCTTAAAAGAAGCCATAGAAAATGCATGCATAGCCTGGGAGCGCATAAAAGACAGACAGACAAGATTATTATCGCCACCTACACCCTGCGCGATTGTGCATAGCGATTGTCAATATTGTGGAAGCCCCAACCATAGCTATCACGAGTGTCCGTACAACAAAAAACTCTACACTGACACCCCTCAAACAGAACATTTACAACACTTTCATCCACACCGAAATACACCACATAATAACCCTTATATAGATCAACGCAACCATAACACACCGCCTAATCACACGACATACTACCCACACGTCTCCAACTTCCGCACGCATCATATGCAAACGTTCGCACCTACTAGGGAACAGCGCCTCCCACACCAACGAACCTATTACAGAAACGAGCAAAGTAGAGACAAATATTCAAATGCACACGCGCAAAGTAACTCGCCAGGGCATACACAAAATACATGCGTATACTGCAATCGTACCGGCCATATCGTCGAAGAATGTAGAACTCTCGAACGCAATAAGAAGTTTTGCGACCATTGTAAAATCAGAGGACACACGCTAAACGAATGTCGCTCTAAAAACCAATCACGGATACATGTAATAAGCAGTCCTAATACGCAGAATTTAAACGAGAATCCCGTCCCCCAGGTAGGCGATCTGAGGGACGAAACTTATTAACGGCCGGCCCATTATCCTCCGAAGGACAGATCCGCGCAGTTTCAAATAACGACAATAATTCGCCTACAATTTCCCTTTCCTCGGAACAGCTCGCAAAACCGCAAACATTCCTCGTAGACTCCGGCTCCCCAATAAACCTTATAAAACGTAACGCCTTGATCCCAACAACACCTTGCGACCCAGCCAAAACAATGGTATTAAAAGGAATTACCGCAGAATCGACAAAAACACTAGCCGAACTCGAAATGAAAATTAATGGAAATCCACATGTCTTCCACGCGGTATCACATTCATTCCCTATCAAAGAGGAAGGCCTGTTAGGAACTAAATTGTTGAACAAAGAAAAAGCAACACTCTCGTTCGCTTCACAGTCCATAACCTTAAAAAACAACGTAACAATCCCATTCATAAAAAAACAATTAACTATTCCGGCTAGAACAGCGCAAGTAATTCCGATACAACTAACGAACACAGAAGATACGAAAATCGGTATTTTAGAGGACTTAAACCTGGGCGAAAACATTTATGCTGGACGGTGCCTGGTTAACAATAATGACGGATTCACATACGCATACGCAATTAACACAAACGACACGGAAGTCACATTTCCATTACCATCCGCAGCGTTAACGCAAGTTGATTTACCTATAGGGCCGAGGTCTGATGCATCACATGCGGAAACATTAATACATAACATCAACGAAAATAAACAACCAATAATAAATAGCTCGCAAAATAACATTAATTACAAAAGGGATTTATCAACCAAACCTAACATGGTTACACAACGCGAATCTCCTTCCCAATCGAAGCCCGAACACACATACACCGTTAAGGCGGAAACCTGCGATAATATAACCAAAGATCACGCGACAAATTCCACAAAACCAACACAACCTCCTTTCGAAAATTTTCAATCATCTTGCAACTCCATAGAACGATAAAATTCAATCGAACACACATAAATACGACGATAGGTCCCCTTCGCAAGTCCACACTAATCAAACACTGAACAAAACAGACGCACAGACCCTTAACGGATACTGCCATAAAGGGCTTAAAGACACAATAGACACACCCAGGTCACAGGCGGAACGGATTAAATTATTGCATGCGAACCTCAGATTAGATCATTTGAACACAGAAGAAGAAGAAAGCATTTTAGAACTCACCAAGAATTACAATCATCTCTTCTATCTACCCGGAGATAATCTTTCGGCAACCACAGTTATAAAACATTCCATACATACAACGGACGACATCGCGATAAACATCAAACAATACAGACACCCACAAATTCACAAGAAAGAAATACACGAACAAGTTACAAAACTACTTCACGAAAAAATTGTCGAACCATCAACTTCCCCTTACAACTCGCCGGTATGGGTGGTACCTAAAAAACCAGACTCTACGGGTAACAAGCAATGGAGGATGGTTGTCGACTTTCGTAAATTGAACGAAAAGACCATCGGTGACACATATCCCTTACCCAATATAATCGATATTTTAGATCAGCTCGGCTCAGCTAAATATTTCTCGACGTTCGACCTGGCATCAGGCCTTCACCAAATACCAATGAACCCCCATCACGCTCACAAAACAGCTTTTTCCACTAGTTACGGTCATTATCAATTTACGCGAATGCCTTTCGGATTACGCAACGCACCCTCAACATTCCAAAGATTTATGGATAACATATTAACAGGATTGCAAGGAACCGAACTATTTGTGTATTTAGACGATATCGTTATTTATGCAAAATCACTGGAGGAACACGAGACGAAATTTAAAAAATTAACACAGCGTCTAGAAAATGCGGTCTAAAGTTACAACCAAAAAAATGCGAATTCCTAAGACGCGAGGTCGCATACCTAGGGCATATAATCTCCGAAGATGGTGTCAAACCCAACCCAGCGAAAATACAAGCAGTCAAACAGTTCCCAGTCCCTAAAAACGACAAACAAATTAAAGAGTTTCTAGGTCTTGTCGGTTACTACAGACGTTTTATTCCACAATTCTCAAAAATCGCAAAACCAATAAATATGTTATTAAAAAAGAACACAAAATTTATTTGGAGCACAGATCAACAAATTGCATTCGAACAACTAAGGGATACAATATGTCAAGAACCTATTTTACAATATCCTGACCTTCGCAAACCATTTATACTTACAACCGATGCATCAAAATACGCCATAGGCACTGTACTTAGCCAAGGCGAAATAGGAAAGGACTTACCCGTAGCATACGCCTCACGCACATTGAACAAGGCAGAAATTAATTACACAGTTACAGAAAAGGAACTACTAGCTATTGTTTACGCCGTTCAACATTTTAGAACATAGCTATACGGAAACCTATTTACTCTCGTGACCGACCACAAACCACTCGCATGGCTAAAAAAGATTAGCGACCCTTCCTCGCGATTAATGCATTGGCGTCAGAGGTTAGAGGAATATTCGTACAACATCGTTTATAAGGCGGGCAAAGCAAACTTAAATGCAGACGCACTTTCAAGAAACCCCATTGATATAATAGAACACAATATACTACCGATAGACCAAACGAGGTGTGGAGGTATGGGGGAGAGAGGGTAAGGAGAGAAGTGTGGAACGCGTGTAGGAGAGTATGGAGGGGAGAGGGTTGGCCGGAGGGATGGAGAGAGGGGGAGATAGTCCCAATAGTGAAAAAGGGGGAGGGAAAGAGGGTAGAGGAGTACAGAGGGGTAACTATAATGCCCTCTCTGTACAGGGTATAGACGGCGATTCTGGCGAGGAGGATAGAGGACGAGGTGGAGGGGAGGGGGATGCTGGGGGAAACGCAGGGGGGCTTCAGAAGAGGCAGGGGGACGGTGGACCAGATTTATGCCCTGAATTACATCGCGAACAGGCAGCTGGGGGGAAAGGGGGGTAGGATGGTGGCGGTGTTCGTGGATTTGAAAGCGGCATTCGACTCCGTGGGTAGGGGAAGGGTGATAGAGGCGATGAGGAAGAGGGGAGTGAGGGAGGGACTGGTGGTGAGGACGAGGGAAGTGTTAAGGGAGTTGAAGTGTCGAGTAAGGGGGGAGGGGGAGGAAAGTGGGGAGACGTTCTGGCTGGGGAGAGGATTGAGACAGGGGTGTCCGATGAGCCCGCTGCTGTTCAACATCTTAATAACGGACATGGAGGAGGAGTTGAGGAGGGGTAAATGGGGGGAGTGAGGGTGGGGGGAGGGAAGGTGTACTCGTTGGCGTACGCGGATGATGTTGTGCTGATGGCGGAGGAGGAAGACGGGATGAGGATGATGTTGAAAGGATTAGAGAGATATTTGGAACGGAAAGGATTGGAATTGAACACGGGGAAGACGAAGGTGATGAGGTTTAAGAGGGGGGGAGGAAGGGAGAAGAAGATGGACTGGAGATGGAGAGGGGAAAAGCTGGAGGAGGTAAAGAAGTACAAATACCTGGGATACGTGGTGCAGAGGAACGGGGGTCAGGAGGAGCATGTGAGGGAGAGAAGGAGGATTGCGGCGGCGGTGATGAGGGAGGCATGGGGACTGGGGAGAAGGTTATGGGAAAGGAACTGGGAGAGGAGAGTGTGGCTTTTTGACTCGTTGGTGTGGACGGTGATGGCGTATGGGGTAGAGGTGTGGGGATGGAAGGAGAGGGCGGAGATGGAGGGGCTACAGGAAAGATACTTGAGGTGGGCGTTGGGAGTAGAGTGGACAACACCGGGATATTTAATCAGAGAGGAGACGAAGAGGGAGAAAATGAGAGTGAGAGCGGGAAGAAGGGCATGGAAGTTTGAGGAGAGACTGAGAGAGGGGAGGGGGGGCGAGATAATACGAAGATGCTGGGAGGAGATGATGGAGAGGGGCGGAGGGGGGTGATGGGGAGGTGGGAGCAGGAAAGAGAGAAGTTCAGAGAGGAAAGGGGGATGGGGTGGAGGGAGGAGGGAGAGTACGAGGAGATGGAGAGAAGGGACAGGCAGATGCAGGAGAGAGAGAGAGAGGAGAAGATAAAGGAGGGGAGGTACAATGAGTGGTACGGGGAGATAAGAGGGAAGGAGAGACCAGAGTACCTAGGGAACGGAAAATGGTCGGGAGAAAGGAAGAGGAGACTGGCGAGGTTCAGGATGGGAAACGAACAGAGGAGAGGGCAATATTGGAGGAGAGAAGAG
Source organism: Anoplius nigerrimus (assembly GCA_914767735.1). Lineage (NCBI taxonomy): Eukaryota > Metazoa > Arthropoda > Insecta > Hymenoptera > Pompilidae > Anoplius > Anoplius nigerrimus. Next base: position 8,629 of record CAJZBX010000922.1, read on the forward strand.
GAGAGAAGGTGCAGAGTATGTGGGACGGAAGAGGAGACGTGGGAACACGTATGGGAGAGGTGCGAGGGATGGGAGGAGAGGGAGGGGAGCTGGAGGGAGAGGATAGAGGAGATACTGGGGGCGAGGGGCGAGGGGGAGGAATGGTTGAGGAGGTTGGAGGGAGAAAGGAGAAGGAGGGAGAGAGAGGCGACGGAGGGGGGAGAGGGGGAAGGGAGGGAGGAAGAAGGGTAGAATAAGAAAATAGAGTTAAGATAAAAAGTGTATATGAGGCATTCCATGCCAAATCGGACACTTTCGGACCTCATCCCCTTCGATTTTTTTTTTAATTTTTTATGTTTTTAAGACTGATGAAATACGCGTTCAAGAATTTTTTCAGATTTTTTTGACCATCCGTTTCGAAAATATGAATTTTCTTAAAATTCGGGCTCATTTTTTTCAAATGCTCATAACTTTGCGAAATATGGACCAATTTGATCGTTCTTTTTTTCAAAATTTGTGTTTTTGAATGCTCTTTCAAGAAAAAAATATAATTTTTTTCGACATAATTTTTTTCTTTGTTTAATTTTTATTTCAAGGACAAAATATTTTCTATCTCGAAACACGTCACCTTCGATTTTTTTGAAAAAATTCTCAAATAAACTTTGATGCATGTAAGAACTATGAAAAAATTTCCATCGTGGGGAAACTCTTCGTTCTATTTTTTTTCTTTTTTCGAAAATAACCATTCTCTCAAATCGTTTGTTCCGTTTCAATGAAAAATGTTTTTTTTTCGAGATGTATGCCCCGTCCGATTTTTTGGAAAAAAATCTCAAAAAAAATTATGTCGAAAAAAATTATATTTTTTTCTTGAAAGAGCATTCAAAAACACAAATTTTGAAAAAAAGAACGATCAAATTGGTCCATATTTCGCAAAGTTATGACCATTTGAAAAAAATGAGCCCGAATTTTAAGAAAATTCATATTTTCGAAACGGATGGTCAAAAAAATCTGAAAAAATTCTTGAACGCGTATTTCATCAGTCTTAAAAACATAAAAAATTTAAAAAAAAATCGAAGGGGGTGAGGTCCGAAAGTGTCCGATTTGGCATGGAATGCCTCATATATAGAGGATGAAGTGGGAGGAAACTAGGTAATAAGGATAGGCTAAGATAGTGTATAAGAGAGGTATGTAGAAGGGAGAAAGCTGGAAACCCGGAAGGGAACCAGAAATAAATATACATACATACATACATACTACCGATAGCATGCAAACGACCAAAGCAAGCAAGTTCAGAAACGAATTCAGACACTAGGCACAATTACAAACTACGCAAAACACCGCAACGAGTAGCACAACAGACATCCAAGAAACTTAAATTGACACACCGAACATCAACGAAAAGACACAGACCCACAAGTACAGATTCGCTAACGGAAGGTACCAAGTATCAAGGGTATAACTTACGTAAACGCATAAAACAATCACGCGAATACAAACGTAGACTGAGACGAACAGCCACAGATTCAACCACTAACCCAATCGACCGAAAAATCCCGCGTCTCGATGACTGCGCAGACGACTCCGATCCGACGACAGACGAATCAGACATAGAATACAACCCCGCACAGAGTCCACAAAACACAGTACCCATACAACAGAGCCTATGCGAACAGAGACAGCAAAATAACATAACACCATCACTTCCAAATAGTAATAACACTCTGCCAGAAAACGGCCATTACAACCTGAGGAAACTCAAAAAAACAAACTATGAAGAACAGACGACCAGCGACGGCGATACGGATATCATAATTTCAAACAGCGAATACGATTCATCAGCAGTCGCAAGCACCAATAAACCCAAAATTAGTTTTAAACAACCATCAAGTGACGACTCATTTACCCACGAAACAATAACAACAGACGCACAGGTCCACCACCCTACACTCCCATACGACACAGACACGACGGAAGAAGACAGCGGCCAGCAAGTACGGCACCGGCTTGATATACAGACCACGCACCCATTTTTTTTTTTTTTATTTTTAACGTGGGGGAATCTCTCCCAGATTCAACCCCTTCGGGGATGCGCGCGGGGATATGTGGGGCTCTCACCCACTAAACCACCCACGATGGCCTCCCTAGATGTCCGGCGTCGGCGCGGGTTTCGGACGAGACGATTCTCCGCCTCCGACGCCATCTACCCGCCTGATCGGCGAGTCTACAAGGCACTCATGATCGTGCCGCCTCACCTAAGGTGAAGACCTACTCTTGCTACGCCAGCAGGTGGCCATGAACCTGCTGGCTATTCTTCTTCCCTCACTCAGAAGGAGTAAGGGGGGTTATATTACTACCTACCTGTGTGCAAAGAGGCAACATCTTATGCCTGCACAGCCATCCTCAGAAGGAGGGTGACGAACTTCTTCGTACCTAGTGTACCACACAGTCACTCGCTCACTCACTCATACCGCGTTGCATGATTGGCCATCAATCAGCTCCGCCTATCCGCCAGTCCGCCTCTGTTGGGAGGGCGCCCTCTTCCTCTTCCCCTTCTCAGGAGCCTCCTTTGTGTTCGCCGTTGGTCCTCTCCAAACTCACGGTCTCTCTCCTTGCGCTCGAGGTCCTGAATGACTTCGCGGCAGTATCTTCCTACTATCTCCCAGACGCCTGGTCCTTCTAGCATGGCTTCGACCACGGCGCGCAGGGACAAGTCCAATCCGATGCTCCTTCGGAGAGGGGCTCTCTGCCTCTCGTATGCGGGGCATGCCTCTAAAATGTGCTGCGCGTCCTGCACATCGGCACCGCACTCCCGGCACTGTGGCGTCTGTTCCGCCGATATCTTGTGCAAGTACGCTCCAAAGGCGCCATGTCCTGTCAGCATTTGCGTCAAGTAATAGCTGATCTCTCCGTGTCGCCTTTTGCACCACTCCCAAAACAGGGGGGTTAGTGCAGCGACCACTCTTTGCCGACTCGCATGTGGCTCGAGTAGCCTTATTCTCCAATTAGCGAGCGCCTGGTCCCTTGTCTCCTCCCTGTAGTACATAGGGCGGCTCCGCCGCCAGCAGCCCCGCCGCTTCGTGGGAGATGGTGCGATACCCTCTGACTATCCGGATATTGATTAGTCGCTGCGTCGAGGCCAGGCCGTTGCGGCACCTCCTGCTCCTGGCCGCGGCATCCGCCCATATTGGGCAGCCGTAGAGGGCCATTGCCCTGATAACACCTGCGTACAATCTCCGAACCCTTTCGTTGGGGCCTCCGAGGTTGGGGAGTAGGCGAGCGAGGCTCCCCGCAACCCCCATCGCTTTGATATTAACGAGTCGGCTGTGCTCCTCAAATCGCCATCGACTGTCCAGTTGTAGTCCCAGGTATCTCATAATTTCCCCTACGGGAACTCTCCTGCCGGTTACTTCTATATTCATCTGGGGAGGACTCTTAGTCAGTGGCAGACAGTGTAGCCACATGGCCTCGCACTTTGTCGGAGCGATCGTGAGTCCGAGCCGAGCAATCTCGCGAACTACCGCTGCCGTTCCCATCTCTGCTAGGTCAGCCACGCTCCCCCAGCTGTCGCCAGTCGCGACCACCAGGGTGTCGTCGGCGTAGCACAAAATGTCCACCCCAGGTGGCATCCTCGCCCTCAGCACCGGGTCATAACCTATTGCCCATAGCAGGGGGCCCAACACTGAGCCCTGTGGGACGCCCCTATTTACCTTCCTCACCCCTTTGCCGTCCCTGGTAGGGTAGATAATGTATCGGTCGCGTAGGTAATCGCCTATCACTCTCCTGAGGTATCTCGGGACGCGCAGCCACTTCAGTTGGTCCCTGATCACGCTCCATGGGAGCGAGTTGAACGCGTTTTTTATGTCTACCGAGACCGCCAGTGCCAGTCTCCCCTTCGAGGTGGCTCTATCACAGATTACCCTGAGGGCATCCAGAGCGTCTATGGTGGACATACCCCTTCTAAAGCCGTATTGCCTCGGCGACAGTCTCCTAGTCGATGTGGCTAGGTGATCCTCCACCCTGTCTGCAATTATTCTCTCGTACACCTTGGCGGCCTCGTCGACCAAGCACAGTGGCCTCATGGCCTCCAGTTCTAACGTCTTAGCCCCCGGCGCCTTGGGTATGAGCACTAGGCGGCTCCTCTTCCACCCGCGCGGGAAGATTCCCTGCCTCAAGCACTCATTGATGGCTTTTAGCAGTCTCCCCTGCATTCCTTTCGCTCTGCTCCATGCCCTGCCCGGTATGCCGTCCGGGCCCGGCGCCTTTCCCACAGGACCGAAACGCACAGCTGCCCCCAGGAAGAACTCCTCCTCCGTTACCTCCGGCACCTGTTCTACCAGCCGGGTAGCTGACCTCTGCCTATCCCCCTCATCCGAGTCATTCGGAAACAGTCCCTCTAAGATCTGCTCCAGCTCAGTGTCCTCTAATCTCTGCGTTGCGGGAATGGTCCGCTTGCGCAGCTTCCCCAGCACAATGCGATACGGGCGTCCCCATGGGTCCCCGTCTATTCCCTCCATAAGCTCCTTCCAGCAGCTGTCTTTGCTGGCCTTTATTTCTTCTGCCAGTATCGCTCTGCGTCGACTATACTCTAGCCACAGAGACCTTTCGCGAGGCACGTCCAGGTCTCTTCTTCGCCTACATCTAGCCAGCGCTCTCCTTGCAGCCATGCAGTTCCTCCTCTTCTCCGCGATCGCTTCGGTCCACCAGTGCGCGCTTCTCAGTGCCGTGCCCTTCCTTCTCTTCATGGAGGCATCGCACACATCAGTCATCGCCTGTGTGAGTCGTCGGACCCCCTCTTCGGCGTCTTCCGCTTCGTCCTCCGGAGCCAATTTTAGGAGCCGGGCAACCGCCACGTCGGCCGCCTCCAACTCGCCATCGTCGAGGGTGATAGTGCTCCAAGCTCTGGGTTGCCAGGGCCTTCCCGCGGGGTCATTGCCGTCTATCGTCATTTCAATGTAGTAATGATCACTCAGATTCTCAATCTCCCGCCTAACTCTCCAATCGGTGACCCTTCCTCTTATTCCTCTGAACCCCCAAGAGAGGTCCACCGCAGAGCTTCGACCCATCCGCTGGAAAGTGGGCTCCCTTCCTCGGTTGAGGAGACCAAGTCCCGCCTCAGCAGCCCATGCCTCCAGGTAAGCACCCCTGGCATCCTTTCTTCTTCCTCCCCACCTCGGCGAGGAGGCGTTAAAGTCGCCGAGGACCAGGGTCGGCCTGCTCACGTTGCTCAGTCTCGCTCCTATTTCGCTCATTGCTTTCTCGAAGCGATCTCTCCTCCACCTTGGAGGGGCGTATACTGCCGTTATAATCAGGTCGCCGCATTCGGCGATGACGTACCCTTCCCCTTTGTGGATTGGTTTAGGTCGTCGACCCTTACCTCCCACTACCGCCACCATCCCCTCGGTGTCAGCTATCCATTCTCCCCCGCTCGGGATCTTGTAGGGTTCCGCCACCGTCGCCCAATCGATGCGCCTCTCAAGAAGGGTTTGAACCAGCAGGTCCTGTGCCCCCCTTGAGTGGTTAACATTCGCTTGCATTATCCTACTTCTGGCATCCATTTCGGTCGCCAAGCTCCATGGCTTCCTCCGAGCCAGAGTGTGTCGCCTTAGCACCTTCGGCGTTGGTCTTTTCCTGGGCAGCCTCTGCACCTACTCCCTTCGCTGTCTCAGGGGTCTCACCGGTCCCATCGGCTATCCTCCTCCTATTTCTTCTTGGTGGCCTAGGGGCACAGCCTTTCCCTCCTAATCTATGTGCGGCGTCTCTACCAAGATCCGCGCATAATGGGCACCTAACTTTGGAGGTGCACGCCCTGCTAACGTGCCCCCCTTCGCCGCAGCGATAGCATTTGTCGCTGCGATCTACCTCAGACAAGCAGTTTGCCCTCGCGTGTCCCAGTTCGAGGCACCTGTGGCACCGCATTCTCCGGGGCGGGTAAATAACTATTTTAGATAGCAAGCCACCTACCTTAATCTTTCCTCCGGCCCGTTGTATTCCCCTCATTCCCTGTAACGGCGCCTGCACCCACGCCGTTCCAAGTCCGGCGGCGTTATGCGTGATCTCCCCGATCCTCACGTCCTTGGGGTCGCACTCCGCAGCAGCAGAGATCGCCTTGCAGATCTCGATCTCTGTCACCCCCTCGTTTAACCCCACGATCCGTGCCTCCGCCTTAAGGGTGGGCCTCGTCACTCGCGCACTCATTCCCGCGAGCTTCTTCTCCACGTGCTTGGCGAGGGCGTCAGCCTTCCTCCCTCTGTCCGGACCAGACACCTCCAGGATAGAGGCACCTGTTTGTGCCTTCCTATATCTAATCACTGGGATCTCCAGCCCCGCTTCCTCAAGCCCCTCCGTGGCCTTCCGCATTACCTCGGCGTATGTTGTGTTCGCCCCTGGTATTACTGTGATGGCGACCGCTGCCCTTCGCGGCGCCCTCGGCAGAGTGATCTCCGTCCTTCTTCCGGTGGGCTGTCTTCTTGGAGGACCATTCAGTCCCCCCCCGCTGCCCAGCCGCCGTGCCGCCTGCACGTTGGTCCCTCCTTCCTCGCAGAGGTACGTCGTCGAAAGTTCGAGCCCCTCTAGTGTTGGTATGTTCCCTCCACAGCGAGTCCTCCGCTCCTCTCGCACCACTCGCGATGGCATCCCTTTCCCACACAGGAATGGGTTCCCTCCTCCTGGCACCTCTTGCGGCCGGTCCACCCTCATTCCGAGTCGGCAGCGGCGGGAATTCCTCCTCATTGGCCCATGGGCCCATCACCTCACGGGCTCTCTCACTGGGCGGTGGTCTCTCTACTCGCGTTCTCTCGCTGGTCGGTGGTCTATCCCCTCTGTTGTCCTTTCCTCCGACCGAGTTTCGGAACATCAGATTTTCCATATGTTCCCTCAGTCGTTCCTCCATGCTGAAGCAGGTCCTCAGCACGACTCTCTCCAGCTCCTGAAACATGTTTCTTCCGTCTCTTTCCCCTACAGTTGTCATCTCTCTTGTCCGGGGACTCTCCCTCCTCGCTATGGGCAGTGCTTCCCTCTTCCTTGCCGGAGTCTTGCTTCTTCTCTCTTCCTGCCTTGTATCCCTGGTAGGCGTCCGCTTATCTTCGTTGTGATCCGAGCTATCGGTGTCAACGATCCTTCTTGTTCTTCGCCGCTGCGAGGATCCCGAGGCTCCGGTTCCACGCTGGTGTCCCATACCTCGAGACTCTCCAGCCTGGACTTCTCCGCCAGCGTAAGTTGGTGGAAGCGTCTTTTCGCATCCGATAGGCCCATGTATTCTCCAGCTGTACCGGGCAGCTCCCTCTTCCTTTTGCCTGTCGTTGAGTCGCCGCCCTGACTCGTTGCAAACGAACGGACAGAGGACGCGTCAGTGTCCTCTCCAGTCCCTCTTGCCCAAGATTGTGGTCTTCTCCCTTTGTCCGCACCCTCCCTCGGGAAGCCAGTGAAGCTTTCTCCCGCGGAGTCCCAAGACATGGACACACTGTCTTCCGGTGGAGGGATGCTCCTGATACTACTTCTCCGACTAGTGCACAGGATGGGAGATCTTATCCCCGTCGTCACAGCACTACCACTGGTCCCAGTAGTCAATAGTGCAGTGGAGGCCTGGGACACCACCCCACACTCATCACGCTCGTTTGATGACGACGGTTCGGGCGCGCGCTCAACAACGCCCAAATCGCCGGCCCTGGGGGATCCGAAGCCCCCTGCGCGGTAAACTTCTTTATTATTAGGCTGTGAATCCATAATAATATTAGCGCCTATCTCCATCCCGTCGGCCGGGACCGCCAGCTAGGAGTACCCCGGGGACGCCATCCCCCGAACCGAATACCGAAGTATTCGGCTCCTCGGGTGTGTGTAAGTGGAAGTGTGAATGTGTAAGTGTAAGTGTGTGTAAGTGTGCTGGCTGATCTTAGTCTGGTCACTCACCCCGGGCCTGTCCGATACGGTTGTACCCATTCGGCATAGCCCCGGGGATCATCGTGACTCGCAAGCCCCCTCACCGAACGACAAGGTGTCAGCCACGAGGGGGACAGACCACGCACCCAAACGAAACGTACGGCGGTACTTCTCAACACAACCTATCATCCCAAGAACACGACTACAGGGAATTTCTACAAAATCTCGCAGACTTACCTCCCACACCCAACGTGGCCGAAACAAACGACACAATATTTATGACAAACAGTGATTATGCTCATTTTATATCAGAAATTTGCGACAACCCTTCAGACACAACGCTATCGCTAATCTCCAGGAACCTGCTAGACATTGATAACCTGCGACAGCAAAACCCAACCACCGGAGAGGTTATTGTCACGAAAACCAAAAATAAACACACCCTTAGTTTGATCGTAATGGAAAACAATAGTAGCACTTCAACAATGACAAATATCTTTAAAGCATTACAAAACCTAAAAAAATATTTGCATCAATAGAAATATAAAGTCAATTGCAGTTGCCATACATGACCTTCGTCCAAACTAAGCACAGCTAACCCAAATCAGAAACATGTTACGACACATCTATATCAATTCGGATATATTAGTCACACTCTGTGTAGGCAAAACCGTCACACCTAGATTAGAAGAAAGGGTAGAAATCATTCGAGAACACCACGAATCGGTAACCAGCGGTCATAAAGGAATCTCCAAAACATTTAAAAGAATGTGTGAGAATTATTTTTGGTCCAGCATGAAAAAGGACATAGAACAATTCATTAAGACATGTGATAGTTGCCAAAGAAAAAAATTAGTTCGGATTAAAACAAAACAGCCCATGGTTATAACCGACACACCGTCTGAAGCGTTCGAGAAGGTTGCACTAGATGTAGTAGGTCCATTACCAGAAACAAGGTCCAAAAACAGATACATTTTGACGATTCAATGTAATCTTACCAAATTTTGCGAAGCTTATCCCCTCTCAGAAACAACTGCTAGAACAATCTCCATATTGCTAGCTGAAGAATGTATAACCCGTTATGGCGCTCCCCCAATTATCCTCACCGATCAGGGTACCAACTTTATGAGCTCAACCATGGCACAACTTGCAAAAATCATTAAAATAAAACAACTAAGAACAACTGCCTTCCACCCACAAACAAATGGCTCCTTAGAGAGAAGTCACGCATGCTTAGTAGAATATTTAAGACATTTCACAACAAAGACGAAAAACTGGGACGAATGGGTCAGATTCGCAATATTTTCATACAATACCTCGGTACATGGGAGCACAAAATTCACACCCCACGAACTAGTTTTCGGAAGAAAAGCTCGAATTCCGTCCAGTTTTAAATACACGGCCAAGAACGATTTTACGTACGAAACATTCTTAGTCGATATGGCTACACGACTTTCAGAGTTACGCAAATTAGCAGCAGAAAACCTTATAAAAGCAAAACAAAAATCAAAACTCCGTTACGATCGACACGTCAACCAACAAACATTCGCACCCGGAAATTCCGTATACTTATTAAACGAAAAACCTAGTAAACTATGCGACCGCTATTCAGGCCCATACATAATCAAGGAAATAGTGAACGACGTAAATGCAGTAATATACATTACACCTACACACACTAAAACAGTACATGCAAATAAATTAAAGCTCGCACATACCACAAATCCCCCACATCAAGAATAAACCGCGTTAAAAATCCCAATATTGACAATCAGTACATTATAAGAATAGATTAAAATGTAGTAGTAAGTAAATACTATGTAACCAAAAGAAAAGAAATTGTAAACATTGTACGATAACACAAAAACGAATGTAACACACACAGCACCCAATTTACTCACGCTTACGAGAGATGCACCCCCATTGGGACGTGCATCTTTCTTTCACAAGGGGGGGCGTGTTACGTCATACCCCCCCCCCCCCCCCCCCCCACTAGACTATTAGAATGTATAACCTTTACTAGCGTTACCTTATAATTACTAGCTCAATACTCGCTCCTTGTTCTAACCGTTCCCACGCCATTATTATTATTATTTAGCATTATTACTATTATTGTTATTGTTATTATTGTTATTGTTATTACTATTATCTGTACCGTCATAACTGGCCACCATCGTGAGCGTGCTTACATACGTAGCGCTATAGGATAATTATGGATGTCCCATCCCCTCTCCGTGATAAACCTTTCCCCCACTCCTACTGTTCGTATTTCCCAAATCGCACTCTTCCTTACGTTTTCCGAACCTCGCCTGAAAATCGTCAGAATAGACCCGTCCGTCGTTAGTGACAACACAAAAATAATAAACGAACCTGAACAAAGTAGAGTGTGAAATATTTAACGTAACCATCTCCCGAGTCGTTCTTCGCGAGGACTAGAACCTCGACTACGATCGGAACCAATTCCTGTCGTGGTCAAACATCACACTAACCAAATCAAATTTGATTAAGTATATAGTAAATTTTCTTAAAATTTTTTACCCACAAGATCAGAACAATTCAGAAGAATTCGATACAGTTATCGAAGATGATGACACGAATCTCGATAGTAAAAAGGAATTATCTCTGAAAGAAAAATTAGAATTAGCAATAAATAAAAAAATTTCAACAAGCCAAAATATAGTACAAAAATCAGATATATCCAAAACCATCCGACGAGAAATAGATTTATTTGAAGACGAGGGATATAGAGGTAAATACATGGAAAAAGTATATCGCGCATTGCTTACCATACCACCAACTAGCATAGATGCTGAAAGAGCATTTTCGACAGCTGGAAATTTTTGCACAAAATTACGTTCCAGACTTAATGGTAGTACAATTGATGCGTTATGTTTTTTACGGTCATATTTTAAAAATTTGTAATAGTACCACAAACTGAATAGTTATATTTAAACTTTTTTGTTATTTAAATATATATAATAAGATGTTCCTTGTTCCTTTATTTTTTGTTATTCTTTATATACTGTTATAATGTATAAGTTATAAATGATTTTTTGTGATATTTATTCTCTGTAATAAAACTGGCAAATAAAACAAAAAAACACCTGGTTTCTTTCTTTTTCTAAAATTCCTAATACCGGTATTAAAACCGGTATTCCGGTATAGTGATCTGAACAATACCGAATACCGGTATTGAAGTTTTGGTCCGATATTGCAATCCCTAGGCGTGAGTTTAAGATGCCTCCGATTTGGCATTAAATTGTGGCGAGCTTCTCGAAAGTAGGCGTGGAGGAGGCACCTAATACACGCCGGAGGTGGTGTTTCAGACTCTTCACACCCGCCTCCCAAAGCCCGCCGAAATGCGGGAAGGCTGGTGGAATGAAGTTCCACCGGACCCCCTCTAATGTAATTTTGTCCACGGACTTTAGATCTTGACACTCTTCGCGAACGCCGCGACGCAATTCCCGCCCTGCCCCAACAAAATTCGAGCCATTGTCGCTATAAATGACTGCGGGCAAACCACGACGAGAACAGAAGGGATGGAACGCGGCTAAGAACGCGTTGGTTGAACAGTCGGATACACATTCGAGGTGAATCGCCCGCGTACACAATTATACGAACACCGCGCAATACGCCTTTTGCGACTTACGACCGCGGCCCGCGCCGACACGTACCTGAATGGGACCGGCGTAGTCCACACCTGTGTGTGTGAACGGGCGGCTCGGAGTCACGCGAGCGGGCGGCAGATCGCCCATTATCTGTTTGGAAAGCGCAGCTCTATGACGCACGCAGGTGACACAAGATCGAACGCATTGTTTGACTAATTGTAAGCTCCTCGCGGGTAAGATCCAGAACGATCTTCGAACTAAACGGAGAGTAACTTGAAGGCCACCGTGTAGTGTGGCAAGGTGATAGTGCCGTATGATTAGCCGGGATACGTGGCTATCGGGAAGGAGTATTGGAAATTTGGACGCCGAAGGTAAATTGGAGTGGCGCAGTCGTCCCCCTACTCGAATCAGCCCGTCCTCGCCCGAGAAAGAGCCATTAAATATTTGTCGGAAATGTGTAAAGTATTACCGTCCCGGGTTAATCGGTTGGAAGACAGAAACTCCTTCTGCAGCAGACGGCATACGGAATTTCGAGCGAACTCCAGCTCGGTCACAGAAACATGCGCATTGCGTGAGTTTACGCGAGATTTAGACTTTCGGAGGGTGTTTGGTAAAGATGTTAGTGGACTGTATTTTATATGAAGATGTTAAATAAGGATAATGAGCCGGATTCAGAATAAAGAGTCTGGTGACAGCTGTGGGGAAATGAGTGCACACAATTAAAAAAATAAATAAGTTTATTGATCAGTGCTTGAATAAATAGATCATTGTTATAATAAATAGATCAGTATTGTGTGTGACTTTGATCACTTTTGGAATTGTTAATTTGATCATGTATTGATCAACGCTCTACTGGTGAATAAATTAATCAATTTCGTCACACACTTTCTCTAATTGATCGTTGTGAGCAGAAATCGTTGTATCAATTTCCCGTGCCAAAGGTGGTATTCGCACGTGGCCGTTGCCAATCGGTTAAGAAGGGCGTATATCGTCCTCCTCGTTCTGGCTCTGCTCTGAATTCGATCTGGACTTTATGCCTGTAGCCTCGATGATTTGCTCAGATCCGGACTTTGTCTTATGCTCTTGCCTCACAGAAAGATCACTTATTTGCTTGAGCTGCTCAACTAGATTTGCTTCTCTTCACAGAACAAGTAACAGAATGGCCGACTGCCTGTACCCGCTTTCTTCTTGTGAGAAGAAGGAAGTGGCTTCAACATGTGATCATGTATTGATCGGTGATTTGTTACCGCGTTTGGTCACGCAAGGTCGTGTCCACTCTGATTGGCGCGTAACGAACAATAGACTGTCTTCGCGCTCTTGATCGATAATCACAGCCGCTCGCGCGTGTGGTATTTCTATGATCCGCGCTTAAAGAGCTGCGGGTAATGCTATCGCCGCCCGCCATGATCTGTATCAATCCTGAACACTATCCATGATTGTCCTGTTATACCTTTCAGCGGTGCCATTTAACTCATGCACATAATGTAGACATGTTTCTAACTCAATTCCCTTTTGTCTACATACTTTATACATATCTTTATGTAAATATTCAGTTCCGTTATCACATCTTAATTTCTTTATTTTCTTTCCAGTCTTATTTTCAATTAAATTTATATATTCAGTAAACGATCATAAACTTCCTCTTTAGACTTAATTGCATAATTTTTTGCCAATTTACTATAGTCATCAATAAAAAGTATATAAAATACTTTTCTCCTCTATAACCTACTGCATTGTGTGGCCCATTCAAATCTGTATGTACTACCTCTAATATATCTTTCGTTCTTTTCCTGTTATTATCAAAAGGGATATTGTGCATTTTGTTTTCAATACACGTAGCACATTTATAGTAATCAGTTTCTATTTCACTAGGTAAACTCTGTAAAACATGATTTTTGCACATCGTATTCAAATAATTAAAGTTAGCGTGTCCCAATGTTCTATGCCACTTTTCCTTTAGACATTTTTTCAATTTTAACTGTCAAATTAGATTCTTTACACTTCTCCATAAAACTCGTCATTTTATAAATTCTATTACTCTTCCAAGCTATTGCTATCAATGTATTCTTTTTTTATGATTTTCCGTTACTTTTGCAAAGCTAATTAAATTTCTTTCCATATCTTTTACATAAAAAACATTTTCCATTTCAATATTTGTTACATTATCATTAAACGTTTTAAATTTACTCTTTACGTGACCTACTTTTGTCGCTTTCAAAATTCTACCGTCACCTACTTTTACATCAATCCGTTCTTTTAATACAATCGCATCATTAAAATAATTTTCATTATTTATTACGTGGTCTGTGCAACCACTATCCAAAGTCCAATCTATTTTATTTTCATTAACATTACTATTCTCAATATTCGCAGACTTCACCTCTACTGATACGCTAAACGCTGCATTATTCTCCGCGCTCTGATGACCTTGGCCATTGTCTTCGCTGACTTTTGCGCCTCGGCCGTGTTGTCTGTAACCGCTCCTTCCACGCTGGTTGAACCTTGATCCACGCTGTTGCGTGTTGTAGCCTCTGCCATTGTTCCCTCCTCTCTGTAGCGGACAGCTTCCTCTACCGCCTCCTCGCTGCGGCGACCCTTGATTCCAAGAATTGTTTTTCTTCGGGCAATCGTACTGTGTGTGCCCTACACTGCCACAAACATAACATGTCCTTTTGTCCTCTCTTGTTTTCTCAACCGCAAACGCGTATGATCTCGGATTTTCTCTTACACCATGTCTCTTTTTAAATTCAAATTCCAATTTTGATTTCACAAATTCCACTGTTTTGTCCTTTTCAGCTAATGCGTCCACAATATGAACTATGTGTGACATATTTTCTGGTAGCGTCAATAAGAAATAGTTTAGTTTATCTTCTTTTGTCACATTTTCTCCACTATTTTTTAATTCGTTCACTAATTTCTCAATGTTATTATAAAAATCTGTCGGGTTCTCACTTCCTTCCATTTTCAAGTCAAGAATTCTTTTACATAATAATTTCATAGCACTGCTTTTAACTAAGTAATTTTCATCTAGTTTGTCAATAATTTTCTTTGCAGTTTCTTCTGAGATAATCAATTCCAATTGCGTATTTGTCATACTGTTCACTATATAATTTTTTGCTCTTATCTCTTTCTGCTTCCATACGATTTCTGTTATTTCTACCGGTCTTTCATTATGCTCGATAACTTCACTGCACTCTTTAATTTCCAAGAACAATTTCAACTTGTACTTCCATTTGTCGTAATGTGTCCCATGAAATACCTCTAACATAAATCCTTTGTTTTCCGATGCTATCTTAATTTCAACAGGAACTTCCTTTTTCCCTTCCCTTCTTTTAACCTCTGCTCAAACCTCCACACCCTCCTCCCCATCCTCACCCTCAGCTTGTCTCCTCCCTCACCATGTACCCCGGCGTGGATCTATCTACCCCCATAACCCACCTCAGGAATCTCTCCTGAATCCTTTCTAAATCTCTTCTCTCTTCCCATCCCCATACCTCTGCCCCATAACTCATTACCGGCCACACCAGCGTGTCAAATAACCATATCCTCCTCGACCAATCCCTTTCCCATAATCTCTTCCCCAGCCCCCATACCTCCCTCATGGCTGCTACCGCCTTCCTCCCTCTCTCCCTTATCTGTGCGTCCTGCCCTCCATTCCTTTTCATCTTATATCCCAAATAACTGTACTCGTTCACCTCCTCGATTCTTTTCCGCTTCCACCTCCAATCCACCCTCCTTGACCTTCCTCCTCCCTCCCTGAATCTCATGATCTTTGTTTTGTTTGCATTTAATTCTAACCCTTTCTCGTCCAAATACCTTTCCAACCTCATCATCATCGCCCTTATGTCGTCCTCTTCTTCTGCCACCAAACCGATATCATCCGCATAAGCACCTGCACAGTGTACACCTTCCCTTCCCCTAATTTCATTCCTCGCTACTTCCCTCTCTCCATGTACTCCTCCAAGTCCGCTATTAATATGTTGAATAATAGCGGACTCAGAGGGCACGCCTGCCTTAACCCCCTGGCCAGCCAGAATTCCCCTCCCTCCCCGTCCCCGCACCTCACCTTACATTTAACCTCCCTCAACATCTCCTCCACTCTCGTGACCAGTCCCTCCATTATCCCTCTTTCCCTCATCGCCCTTACCATTATCCTTCTGTTTACCGAGTCGAATGCAGCTTTTAAATCCACATATAAAACCACACATTTTCTCCTTCTTCCTAATTGTCTATTTACCAGGTAGTTCAGCGTTTACACGTTATCCATTGTTCCCCTGTCTTTTCGGAATCCCACTTGGCCTTCACCTAGCACCCCCCTCCTATCTAATTCTTCCCGCACCCTCCCCGCCAAAATTGCCGTGTACACCTTATTTTTTCTCTTCTTTTATTACTGTATCAAAAAACTCTTTTTCACTTTTAGTTTCACCTTTCTTCCCACTTTTTGTTTCTTGAATTTCTTCTTTCTCGTTCATGTGTTTTCCTTTGTTCTTGGACTTTTTCTTGAACCACGCTCTGCTACCATGTTAATGTTTTTATTGATAGAAAAGGAATTGTTTATAAATGTATCTGTTAATGTTTTTATTACGACGTACAACCGCTCTCTACATAGGACTCAGCTCGAGTGCTCCTGGCGCTTGGCCGCTCTCCCTTCCTTTTACCGCACGATGGCGCTGTTTACTTTTCATGCATCCCTCTTATAAATGTGCATCCACACTCATATTCCAACAAAAACACAAAAGAATAATTTTGTAAAGAAACGCCGAACTTTACTTATAGTTATTTGACAGAAAATAAGCAACATTAGCGCTCGTACGGTAGCTTTAGCTACGACAATAACGCAGCGCCGTTGCTTTTGCCCATTCATTTACGTGGTACACTAGTGTAAAATCTAAAGTTAAAAACACGCTATAAAATCGTAATTATCGATAATCAATGACATAGCGATGACATAGGAAGCCAATAGAAATATCCACACTTGTTTACGTTCATCAATCAGCGCACAGAGAGTGTGCTGCCGGCCGACAATCTTCGGCGGTCCCATCGCACACGTGCCGTGCGCCGGCCAATAACAGTCGGCGCTCCCATCGCACAGATGCTGTGCACCGTCCGCTATAGTGTTATGATAAGCTCGCGTTTTCAACAAACGACTAATGCCTGTAGCTATTTTATTCGTAATGAATTGAGTAGGATTTGTGAATTGAGATCAGGAAGTGATTGTTTGTACTTGCGGTGCGTAGCGTACTGCCGTGGTCGTAGTTGTTTGCTGCAGCGACGGTCGCAGTGCGTAGTACACTCTGTTGACGGAAGTTGTTTCGGAGCGACTGTTGGTGGATGATATCCGATGCTAGATGGATCCTAGAGATCCTAGTTCTAACGCAAACTGCTACAGGGCTTTTTTTACCATCGTTAATTTCTCGCGCTAGTTAGCCATTTTGTTAAAACAAAAGTGAGTTGCTTGGAAAACTTATCCACTTTATTAGTCTCTAAAAGAGTACAATAACCGTGTTTACACTTCGGAGGTCCACGGACGAGAGAGCGAGCAGAGCGTTACGCCTCGCTGCGACGCAATAAAACAAAAAACAATACACTGGAGGGGGGACTCACTAGTGTGCGTTCCCTCCTTACACAACAAAGCACGCATCGCCGTCGCAGATACATAAAATGTGTCAATTAAATGTAACTCACATTTCAACACGCCTCTTTACATTTACATTGCACATTTAAATTTCGCATATTTTATTCATTTTATATTCAACAATTTCCTGAATTTTACAAGTTTTTCTTTGCACAATGCTTTTGTAAATATATCAGCGACATTTTTATTTGAATGAATTTTACTCACCTCAACACATTTTTCGTTTACACTTTCGTGGACATAGTAATATTGTATTTCAATATGCTTTGAATTTTTTGTAAAATTTCCATATTTCGTAATACTTATTGCTCCATTATTGTCTTCAAAAATCTTCACGGGATTGTTAAATTGTAGATTGAAACTTTTCAGTAATTCGATTACAAATTTTATTTCACTGACTGCTTCCTGTTTCGGATAAGTCTCCAAACGGGAAATAGGAAGGAGTCGTTAGGTAGACTAGGAACAGTCTCAGGGAAAGACAAGGTTGAGGACCGGGAATCGGAGTGTTAGAAATATTTTGAAATAACAATTTGAAATAACGATTGTAAAACTGTCAGACTCGAAAGTTCTGGGGTAAGTGCCTTGTCCTTCGACTCGGTCCTCTTTCCAGGGAGCATCCGCTCCCCGCACTCCGTGGCCAGATCCTTCATTCTAATGTTTCTGACGTTGCGTACGTAATCGAAGCATCAATGACGTCGGGTCATCGGCCTCGCGCACTTGCCTCCTTAGAGCAATCAGGTGTATTCTCAAAAAAATAACGCGTTGCCTCGGTGACATACAACAAGGCGTCGGGCCATTTGTTATCACCTCGGCAACTACACAATTATTTATCATCTTAGTTACTGACTCCTTTATTATTTATTTATTTATTGATTTTTCCATCTGGCGCTAACACGGCCGTACTGACCTGCTCCACGCTCTCGGGAACCATCGATACTCGGAAATTTACAAAAATTTTCCCAGATAGCACGGCTAGCAGCCACCACATAGTGCTACCCCCGCACATCTACAGTACGTACATGCTTTCTGGCGTACTCAGCCAAAAAATACTTGCGCAGCTACGCGAGTACACACTCATGATGCCGTAGTATTCGTGGCCCTGCACTTCACATGTGCTCCACCACACTAACACCATCTCAGCCCGTGTTTTACCTGACGTCGTAGCGTCGCGGACGCACCACCGCTACGCGCCAAACACATGCCGCCCATCATACTCACAATCAGAAACACACACACCATTGTAGTGTTACGACACCAACGTACCGTTGTTCATACCCATCGCACCCTGACAAAACTGTGTATAAAGTTTCGAAATGCCTGTATTTAGACTGCAAGTAGTGACTCACGAAATACTTTAATTTTATTTCAGTTTTATTTAATTACGTTCATACAATTTTATCATCGCAGTTAGAACTACACATGAATTAAGATTCTACTGCTTAATACAATAATGAACACATAACGACAAATGTAATAGATGATATCACAAAATCTGAAATAGTCTATATAGGAACTTGTTAAGGCAAAATGAGAATGGATATACTATGTGGATACTAGTTATGCAAAAGTAAATAGTTATAACTTCTTTGCCGCTAACACGGTGATTTGACCTCCTCTGGCCCGCTGCTGGACAGTTCACAGTCTCCTGGCCATTCGCCTTTCCACTATTTTAGGCGGTCTTTTTGGCACCGTCTGTGGCCTACCGGTTTCTCCTACGATTTCGTATCGGTCGTTTGTTAACACTTGTGTTATTGTAAACGGCCCGGTGTATTTACGATCTAGTTTTGCTTTTCTGACGTCAGAGGATTTCGCGAAAACAGTATCTCTTATTTTGTAAGTTATGCACTTTCTGCGTTTCGAGTTGAAGGTCGCATCTTGGCGCGCGGCATTTTCCGCTAGCCTCTTACCCGCTATCATTCTATCCTTGACAATATCTAGCTCGTCAATCGTTGTCGGTCGATCTGCCTCGGCGCGCGCGATATTACCTGTGTTCTTTTCTAATGCAAAGAGTAAGCGTGAAGGTGAGAAACCAGTGGATTTTTTAACGGTCGTGTTAAACGTGGCCATAAAAGGTAATTTGTTCGGCCATTCTGAATTTTTCTTAACCTCGACTGTAAGGAGACTCGTTATCGTGCCCACATATCTTTCGGCTTGACCATTTGCCCGTGGAGTACCGGTCGCGATATAGTGTACTTGACTGCCCTGGCTTTCGATAAACTTTTTAAGCGATCCGTATGTGAAATTTGTGCCCCTATCTACAATTACGACACGCGGAGTTCCAAAGAGTGTTAACCGTTCCTTATTAAACACTTGTAATCTCTCAGGTCCGCTTAGGGACTTCAGCGGAATCAATTGGATATATTTGGTAAATGCGTCTACGATTACTAGAACGTGCTGGCAACCTTCCTTTGCAATCTGAAACGGTCCTACACAGTCACAATGTACAGGGTCTACCACTTAACGTGAAAGCGCTCAATGCTAACTTGGCAACAGCGCTAGACCCGATACGCGCGCCGCCGGGGACAGTGGCTGAAAGTATAACTTCTGTTGAGTACATGCACACCCAGTCATTCTGACTTCGGGTCCCTTCGGCAAAATTCGGACGAAATCGGGAAGGGGCAACTTTGTATGATGTGTCAAACGCGATCGGAGAAGCGAAACACAAGATTTCAACGGCCACGCGTATTCTCGCCAGATCGCAACCGAACGTTCGCTCATGCTTCGAGCCCGAGTTCAGTCTTCCAAAATCGTCCAAGACCGATTTCGTTCAAAGTTAGTGTATCCGTAGATATGTACACGGATTATCCATTCTGATAGTTTATTTGTCCCGCAAAAGCTTAGGAAAGAAGAAGAAGTAAATCAAGTTTTACTTTTTCTAAACACATTTACAGCAATAACTGGTTGACGAATTAAAATAACGGGACGATTCTGATTGCAAAACGTCATAAAAATATTACGCTTAATTTCAACATACTAAATAAATGGAAAAAGTCAATGTTACAGTGTAGCCGTATATAAAAAAAGTCTGAGAATCAGCTGCAGCTGCAGGAAACGATACATGTGAGGCAATATTCAAGGTACTTTTTTACAAATTGGCGCATCTTAGGGAACCAATATTTTTGTGCTATGTGTTCAGAAAATACGAGTTGGAGAACGTTGGAGAAGCGCGAATGAGAGATGGCAAACACGACTAGCAACGGTTTATTTTAAATGGCAGAGTCAAGGACAGGCACACACTGAGACTTTTCTATAAATAACAGTTTATTGCACAGCACGACACAGCACAGTAACAAAGCAACGCTCATGAACACAAAGCACACGCAAAATTACAGCAATTGACAGCAAATTCTAGCAAGTAGCAAAAGTTCAGCAAAAGTTCAGCAAAGCAAAAATACAAGAAGATCAGTACGCACTAAGCAATACCCAAAAGCATCCTTGAGCCTGACCGCCAGCCCCTTATATAGCTTTTGACAGGGGGGAGGAACGGCCGCCTCTCCAAACAAAGTTTGAATGCGGCACCGTTGCCTCCAACGGCCGACCCGACTAGTCTACAGGGTAAGTGAGGCGGAGGGGTGACGGCGGTCTTATCGTATCCTACGTGGCAGCTCTCGTCATGATACAAACGTAGGAGACCGAGTCGGCTACCCTTCGGTACAAAACTACGGTAAACGGTGCGTCCCGTGTCTCTAACAATCTTCCTGCATAAAACTCCTTGTCGATATTCGAAGCAAGAACACAAGGTGTCTCCTGCCTTCAGACGCTCTATCATGTTTGCGGTCTCCTCATCTTTCTTTTGAGCCACTTCTAACCAGGATCCTTCGCAGATTACATTTACCCGAAGGTCTTTACGCGGATTTCTGCTTAAATAGTCGACATGCTGAATATACTGACTCTTACGGAATTCTATCTCAAATGAAAAATATTGTAAAACTAACCACCATCTGGCAACTCGCGGCAACAAATCCTTCTTATTGTTACTGACTTTAATGGCGTTGCAATCTGTGACTATTTTAAATTGTATTCCTAATAGGTAGACGCGGAAGTATTTTAAAGCATTCACCATGGCAAGAGTCTCCAGTTCGTAGGAATCATAACGCGACTCCGCCGAAGTCGTACGCCTTCTGAAATATGCGACTACGCGGAATTCCCTGGCTACTTTTTGGAACAGTATAGCCCCGTAACCGATTGCGCTAGCGTCGGTGTGAACCTCTGTTTCGCGATTCGGATCGAAAATAGTTAGCAATGGCGACCCACTGAGCTTTTCTACTACATATTGTCGAGCCTCCTCCTGTTCAGTTCCCCATTGCCAGGGTTCATTGTTCATTGTAAGTTTGGTAATACATGCGGTGCGCACAGCGAATTCGGGTATAAAGGGCATAGCCGGGTAAGACAGTGAAATGTGCCCCAAAACCGATCGAAATTCTGAATGGGCCATTCGATAGCTTATGAAAAAAGAAACATTTTTGTGAATTTTCAACTTTGAATCTCGACCGTGGGGGGCGGGGGGGTGTAAAATGTACTGTCCGCTTCTCCCACCATTTTCTCGGAATCTAGTGCATAAAAAGATTCTAAAAAAATCAGAGCCATATCTAGCAATGGCGCGCATATTCCAGATTTTTTTCAGATTTTTACATAAAAAATCCTATTGGTAAAAAAATAAAAACCGAAAAGTCAATCAGAAAAACATTTATTTGATACCGAAGGAGCTCCGGATCAGTGATGCCGCTTTTTTGTGTAATGTAATATTACAATCAACATCTCTCTGATTTTTTTTATAATTTTTGCTCACCAGCAACAGCGTCGGAAAAATAAAAAACTCGTATTTTCGTCAGTTTTTGGGTGTCAGAACAACGTATGAGGTAAACTTTGGTTTAATTTTTGTCACATAACTATTTCATGTAATGTTTAATGTTATTGATTACATTGCACAGTCGTAATAATGCAAGAAAACTAAATAAATGGAAGACATCGATGTCACAATGTATGCCTTATGTTCTGAAAAATTGAAGATCAACCAAAGATCGTTGGTAGCGACACGGGTAAGGTGACAGTCTGTTTTGTCGAAGCAAACTTTTTCTTTGGGTTCGAATCCTGTTAGGTGCCTTTTTTTTCATCGTTTTTTTTTGTCCTCTCTCTATGCAACAATAGTTAATATTTAATGTCAGATGATTTCACAATATTTTTGCCGTGCCTTCTAACCGCCTTCCATGTTTCCGGTATTCTAGTCATATATTTTGGCAGCAATAATGACAAAAATGTGTTGCACAGAGAAAGTCATCTGACATTAAATATTAACTATTGTTGCATAGAGAAAGGACAAAAAAAAACGATGAAAAAAAAGGCACCTAACAGGATTCGAACCCAAAGAAAAAGTTTGCTTCGACAAAACAGACTGTCACCTTACCCGTGTCGCTCCCAACGATCTTTGTTTGATCTTCAATTTTTCAGAACATAAGGCATACATTGTGACATCGATTTCTTCCATTTATTTAGTTTTCTTGCATTATTACGACTGTGCAATGTAATCAATAACATTAAACATTACATGAAATAGTTATGTGACAAAAATTAAACCAAAGCTTACCTTATACGTTGTTCTGACACCCAAAAACTGACGAAAAAACGGGTTTTTTATTTTTCCAACGCTGTTGCTGGTGAGCAAAAATTATAAAAAAAATCAGAGAGATGTTGATTGTAATATTACATTACACAAAAAAGCGGCATCACTGATCCGGACCTCCTTCGGTATCAAATAAATGTTTTTCTGATTGACTTTTCGGTTTTTATTTTTTTACCAATAGGATTTTTCATGTAAAAATCTGAAAAAAATCTGGAATATGCGCGCCATTGCTAGATATGGCTCTGATTTTTTTAGAATCTTTTTATGCACTAGATTCCGAGAAAATGGTGGGAGAAGCGAACAGTACATTTTACACCCCCCGCCCCCCCACGGTCGAGATACAAAGTTGAAAATTCACAAAAATGTTTCTTTTTTCATAAGCTATCGAATGGCCCATTCAGAATTTCGATCGGTTTTGGGGCACATTTCACTGTCTTACCCGGCTATGCCCTTTCCTAAACTAGCTAGCCAGGCCCATGAATTGTCTGACCTGCTTGACGTTCGTCGGTATGGGTGATTCGACTACGGCTTTGATTTTTTCTTTTCCCGGTCGAATCCCTCCCGAGGATATTTCGCGGCCTAGATATTCTACAGTTTTTTCGGAAAACTTGCATTTCTCAATATTTAGGGCAAAACCTGCCTTATCCAACGCTTGGAGTACACTGTCTAGATTCTTTAGCCCCTCTTGAATCGTCTCTGACAGTATGAGAATGTTATCAAGGTACACGAGAGCGATTGTATTTCCTAAATGTAGGATTGTTTGGGTGGCTGAGAGGGTAGTGGTGGGTAAAGGTCTTAATTCCCAAGTGAAATAATAAAAACTATATATTAAGTCAATATACAAAACTCGTGTTCGTAATTCGTAATTCGTAGTTCGTAATTCGTGGGTCGTAGGTCGTAATTTCGTGGTCGCGTCTATTCGTCGTCGTAGCCGTTTCTTAAGGTAGTACCTTCGCGACAATCCAGGTAAAAAGTTTTGACTCAGTACCCACATTAAACATATCAGCAAATTCAGTCTGTAGCCTGTGGTTTGTTTTACGAGATTGTACCTCTTACACATATTCTCTATACGAATACACACATACTATGAAATAGTATTCTGTGTGGAAATGTGACAACGTCGCATATCCTTTTTCGGTTGTCAACGTGGCCGGCGACGAAAAGACACACACACTCGCACAGCGCCGACAATGCATCGTTGCCGCATCATTTCTACGCGACTTCACTGATATCCCCTCTACACAAAATAATCGTCTAACTATGTTATTCTTTCCAATGTTTCAATAAAACTACATATTAAACAATTTCCATTTTTTTGTAAGATATTCCGAATATATTACTCTAACAAATATTAGTTTTTGATCAAGATGGTAAAAGTCCTTCATTGCAAAAAAATATAAAATATGTCATTTTCCCACGCTTCTCCTATGCTATGTGTACAAAACATGTCACTTTTAATTGCAATTATCTCATGTTTGGTGTGTTCAAACGTCTCAAAATTTTAACAACGTCTGTGTTATGCATTTAACTACTTACACTCCAAATTTTAAAGACTTCTTGTAATTTTGCATACGCGGGGGTACTACCTTAACTGACGCACTTCCCGAGGACTGCACGTGCGTTCGGCACTCGTACAATGTTATCGCCTCGGGTTCGGCGCGCTCTTTTGTTCGGCCCTTGGACACTCTGTCCCATACACACACACATTCACACACGCGCATTCGCTCGCTCTTAGTCATTCGATCCTTCATTCCACACTCGGCCGTCCTGCATGGACGCGTGCCCTCACGCGTCTTCACACTCGTCATGCTCACTATCTCTGTCCTTTTTGTCGGTCCACGGCTTCCTATGATCCGCGGCCGAAGAAGCTTTGTTCCGTCTTTCATGCATCACCTTAGCAACAGCGTACGGCCCTAATAATTTCGGGGCGAATCTTAAGCCGGGCCGTTGTTGCGTCCGTTGAATGGCGACGAGCTCACCGGTACGGTAATGCTTCGCCTCTGTCTTGCGCTTATCGTACATCCTTCGGTTCTCGCTTTGAATTTTCGAAATGGTTTTCTTCGCACGTTTACATACGTTGTCGCGGTTCTCAAACAATTGTCTAATCGATGGGTCGTTACCGATGCTCGGTTCGTTCGTCTCGTTCGCCTCGTTCGTTTCGTTCGTCTCGTTCGTTTCGTTCGTCTCGTTCGTCTCGTTCGTGTCGTTCGTGTCGTTCGTGTCGTTCGTGTCGTTCGTGTCGTTCGTGTCGTTCGTGTCGTTCGTGTCGTTCGTCTCGTTCGTCCCGTTCGTCCCGTTCGTCCCGTTCGTCTCGTTCGTCTCGTTCGTCTCGTTCGTCTCGTTCGTCTTGCAGTCTATACTGTGTATCTGTGGGATATTATAAGTTTCGCGCGACTTCGTCAGCGTACTGGTCGGGGTCGTTTGTTCGCGAGCCTGTATTTTCGGCCTAGACAGGAATTCCGCTCCCAGCAAAAACTCCTGGTCCGTATAGTCGTCAGGTACGACAGAAACAGTAATATCATGTTTGGTCATTGTAACGACGCCCCACAGAACCCCCTCCACAGGACCCCAAGGGCTGAAAGCCCTGAAGTATAAAAGGCGCACGCCCACGCGCCACGGGGCTTTTTTGTTCCGAACCATTGACCCACATAAGACTTTCGCGGCTGACTACGGTCAACCATTATAAAAGTATTATATTTTGTACTCTTTGTTAAATAAAGTTGCGAGTGATTGCCACGGCAATCCCTCGCTTATATTTTTTAAATCGTGGAAATCTTTTCCCCGTGACATTTTGGCGATCCTGCCAGGATAGTCTCTCACGACGTTATTCCGTTACGGAGGTCGTCACTGAACACGTCGTGTTATACGACAATACCAACGGACCCTGAACGATCAAAAGGAGCTATCCTCGACATCGAACCTCGGATATCTACGGAGACTCCAGATCAACTCTCCCGACGTTACTCCGTCAAGAAAAGTCGTAACTGGAAACATTGCGGCACAACGGACCCTGAACGATCGGAAGAAGCCCGATAAGTGAAAATTTATAAAACAAAGGTGAACAAGTGAACTAAGCCCGTGGGACTGAGCCCGCGAGCCCAGATCTCTCGTCAATAAAAATCGAAATCCTACCTGCATATCCGAATAGGTTTGTAAGCAGCCTATGCGGATTGCACGGTATTAAAGGTAAAGGCAGGAGGCAAGGCTATCACCAACCACTGTCCAACACAACTAAATCAAAATACCTGAAAATAAATAAAATAAGAAACATAAAGAAAACCCTTCGGTACGCGTAAAACTGGCGTTTATAAATTATCGCGAAAAAAACGACTACAACACGGAAGACAGCTCGGAATCAGACGCAAGTGAGGAAACAAAAAGGATTAACACCGGAAGAATGCCAGAAACATCGCCAACGCGTTCCCTCTCGGAGAAGGATGGAATGGCGCTCATTCTAAGGAAATTAGAGCAGATGGAGTCGAAACTTAATACGTCCGCCGACGCGATACGAACGCTAGGAGAAGAAAATAAGCAAAGATCAGAAGAAAATAAAGATCTGTGGAAGCACCTAGGAATGCAGTTCACGGAAGACGAATCCTGTGAACGCGCAAGCAGAGCGAGAAATGAAGCATCCAACGTGCTCCCTGAACCAGATAGTTCGCCTGACCATAGCCCGGTTAGAGGCAACATTAACCGCCGCATCAACCCCGACAACGAACTCGCTCCGGCCAAGGAAATTATACGTATAGTACGTACACTAAAAGGACGCGATGACGTAGGAGTGGAAGGATTTATTCAGTCAATTAAGCGCGCACGCCTTCAATGTAGCGAACCCGGTCGCCTGCTAGATTTCATATTAAACGAAAGAATCAGTGACACCGCGGAGCGCGCCATCCGCTTTATTCCTATAAATACGTACGAAGACTTATACCAGGCACTGCGACAAAACCTGGGCAGTTCGGCTTCATATGAACTGGCACGTAGCAGACTTGCACAAGTTAAACAATTAAGCAGTGAGAGTGTGCAGGCCTACAGCCATCGATTTCGTGAGAAATTGAACGAGCTCAAGTACGCACTCCAAAACAAAGTGCGGACCACAGAACGACGAGTGGCCATAAAGATGGAAGAAAGGAACGCCATAAAATCCTACATCATGGGTCTACGTGATGACATTGGCACTCAAGTTCGAAGCCTGAGACCGGTTGACCTGAACGGGGCACAGACAGACGCCATGGAGACCGAAGTCTGGCTGAGAGAAAAGGCAGGTCGTGGAAAACTCTCAATGCAGCCACAACAGCGCGTGCCCTTCAAGGGAGGAGACAGAAGGCCCGACAATCGAGTTGATTTACGGAAACCCTCGCACCCTGTCAGACATAACACAGACCACCCGGTAAATCACGACAGACCACTTAGTGAACGCATGAAGCTGAATTGTAACTACTGTCACAAAGTCGGACACACAGAAGATCAATGCTACCAGAAAGTAAATTTTCGCCGAGGTGGAATCCTCAAACGGCCACCCCAACGAGTGAACCGAACGCAAGACGATTGGGAAGACGAGACGGACGACGTTTACCTGCAGCAACTTCAGGAGGAACACTTGATCGAGTTACAGCAATCGCCGGCCGATTACAGTCCTGCAAATGGAAACTGGGAGGAACCACAAGATCAGGAAGATTCCTCATTGACAGCGGATCCTCAATAAACCTCCTAAAAGAAACAATGATACCACCGGAAGCGGCACGATGTAAGGAAATAAAAGAATTCGTTATGGGAAATGA
The DNA here is from genome assembly GCA_914767735.1 of Anoplius nigerrimus. Taxonomy (NCBI): domain Eukaryota; kingdom Metazoa; phylum Arthropoda; class Insecta; order Hymenoptera; family Pompilidae; genus Anoplius; species Anoplius nigerrimus. The sequence goes on from CAJZBX010000922.1 coordinate 36,127, forward strand.
CAAACATGTGTCAGACTACTCAGTCAATCTGAGATTGCACCGAAAAGAGCACAAATTCCACGCAGTGCGACAAGACTTCCCCATACCAGAGGATGGCATAGCTGGACAACCGCTGCTCCAAGCGTTCACCTACAATCTAAGTAACGATGTACTGTCATTAGACGGCGTTAAACACCGACTGTATGATGACGGATACTACGTACCAGCACGCACCACCCTCATCCTCAATACAGGGTGATTCTAGTAACTGGGCCAAGCGATAACTCTTTTTTAAATAAATTTAGAACAAAATCGTAGAGGAAAAGTTTGTATTAGGTGAAAAGATCTATCATCCTATGCACCGACTTTTTTCCCAAGTGCATTGGTGCATGTGCAAAGTGCAGTTGCACTGTTTTTTTAAATGGAACCACCCATTTTTTTTTACATAAACACGTTCCTTAAGCCATTCTGCAATAAAAACGTATAAGGGAAATCATCGAAAAAACAATAGTTTACGAGATATTTCACTTTATTCAAACAGGGTGATTCTAGTAACTGGGCCAAGCGATAACTCTTTTTTAAATAAATTTAGAACAAAATCGTAGAGGAAAAGTTTGTATTAGGTGAAAAGCTCTATCATCCTATGCACCGACTTTTTTCCCAAGTGCATTGGTGCATGTGCAAAGTGCAGTTGCACTGTTTTTTTAAATGGAACCACCCATTTTTTTTTACATAAACACGTTCCTTAAGCCATTCTGCAATAAAAACGTATAAGGGAAATCATCGAAAAAGCAATAGTTTACGAGATATTTCACTTTATTCAAACTCTTATAACAGATACTCGAACGTTTCACCGTTAGCTTGCAAACATTTTTTAATACGTTCCTATCCTTGAGTATGAGATGTTAGTAAACATGATTGGAACGTAACTCTGACCAAAAACGTTTAGATAATGCGATAGTGAACGGTTTGGGCATCTGTTATAAGAGTTTGAATAAAGTGAAATATCTCGTAAACTATTGCTTTTTCGATGATTTCCCTTATACGTTTTTATTGCAGAATGGCTTAAGGAACGTGTTTATGTAAAAAAAAATGGGTGGTTCCATTTAAAAAAACAGTGCAACTGCACTTTGCACATGCACCAATGCACTTGGGAAAAAAGTCGGTGCATAGGATGATAGAGCTTTTCACCTAATACAAACTTTTCCTCTACGATTTTGTTCTAAATTTATTTAAAAAAGAGTTATCGCTTGGCCCAGTTACTAGAATCACCCTGTATAACATTTCTCGCAACCCATGCAAGGGATCTTGTAAACTACGTTTGAACATAGTTCTCGCGCAGTTTTATCTTTAATCTTGCTGTAGACTTTTTTGTACAGGCTTATTGAAGCTTTAAAAACCGTACCGATGTTAAAAGTCTGCAGCGTACCTTTGATCTTTTCGCTCAACCCCTTTACGTAAGGGATAACACTAAAGGTGGTGAAGTTTTTTCCTCTCGCATTTTTGCTTGTCGTGTTATATAAGGCATGTACTCTTTCTTGGATAACGTTGTCAACTATTGGTTTCGGGTAGCTATTATTACGAAAATCTGTTTTGAGTGTATCGATGTGTTCCTTTCTGAATCGTGGTTCCGACAATGTAAGAGCTCTATCGAAAATGTTTCCCATGGTATTGATTTTTTGGGTCGTTGGATGGTGTGACCCAAAATTTTGCAGTTATCACTTCATCTGGATTTCCCTTGCGATTTGTTCGAAGTATACCCATCAGATGTGTATTTTTTTCAATTAGTTTGTTTGCCAAATCTACACTGGTGTACCAATTATCAGTACACACCGTATGGGCTTTGTCGAACAAATTATTGGCCAAGCACATCACTATATTTATAGTGTTGTATTTTCAGTGTCCAGAGTTTTTCCTGTGTAGACACGAAAATTGTATGTATATCCGTAATCACAGCACAATTTAAATATTTTTAGACCATATCTATGTTTTTTTTGTTTCAAATATTGCCTAAATATAATTCGCCCTGGGAATGGGGTTAGCGACTCGTCAATGCATACCACTTCGGGTGGATCATAATATTTTTGAAAATTTTTGTTTAGCTCGTCTATGATAAATTGCACTTTTGAGAGACGATCAGATGCATCAAGTATTCGATTGTCTGCGAAATGCAGCATCCTCATCAGGATTTCAAATCGATCTCTGCTCATTACTTTCCTTGGGAATGTTTGAGCAAACAAAGGATCCTGAGACTAATACAAATTTAAGGATGGAAGTTTCACGAGTCCCATCCATATTATTAGTCCAAATAGGCGCCTCATTTCATTTGATGTCGTTGGTATCCAGTTCCCTAAACGTTTGGAGGCGATTCTCTCTTTCACTTGTAAACCATAAAGATTTATTTGCTCACTGATGTGTTCAAATATTTCGTCAGTGACAAAAAGAGAATAAAAGTCTTCGGGTTTCCTACAATTCCGCACTTTCTCATTTGCTTTTCTGGCACCATAGGTACTCGAGAAAGGCACAATATTCGTCTGGTTGCCTCTTGGATCGAACCATCCATTTTGGGCAGTTGTTGCATTAACACTTGTGTCATTATTAGGTTCCATTACCTGGTCTAATGAATTATTTTCATCTAGCGATGGCACCCGCAATACTTGGCAACGTCGACGTTTGGATGATAAAAATACGTCACTCGACGTGTCACTATCACCGTCTCCTCCAAACAATTCTAGCTTTATGGTAATAAACACTTTTCAAACACACTAAAATTCTCTTTTCTCAAATCACTACACTACCACAGGGTTTTTTTTCTAACTGATCTGTGGCAAAGGTAGGGAATCTTTTATATATGAAAAGCATGGAAATGGAGTGGTGGATTGCAAAATTTGTGATGGGTCGATGGAAACCAGTAAGGAAAATTGCAAGCATGTTGGCATTCTTAGGATTAAAAAAAAGCGGGGCGGCAGGACAGTTGTGCGGTAACGGTTTTGAACGATAACGTATGAATGGAAAGAAATGTTTAGGGACCAGAATTACGATGAGGCACGCAATTATTGAGGGATATGCAGAAAGGAGTAATGAAAGTAAGGTAGTGAAGGATTAATAAAACAAAGGCTATGGCGTAACAGTGTGTTGCGGTGATCGGCTTGTTCTTCGGTACCTGGAGAAAAATGTGAATAAAGGGAAAAGGGGTAGGTGGGGTGCAAGGCGGGCGTGGATTTGTATGTTGACCGTTCTATTGAATGTGTAAAGAAATTGTGTGAAAATATGGATGTAATGAGAGCACTGTCTGCCCATTCTTTTGTTTATGTTTGAATACTTGTGCATTAGCTGCACCATTTCCCCAGTGCGCACAAAAGCTCAGAAGGCGAAACAAAGTAATCTTCTCTTTTTACTCTCCATCCCAAAATCCTGGTGACCGCCCGCCGGCCAGTGCTCACTCCACAAACTTCGAAGATATTGTTCCGAATGCTATAATATTATTTCAAAACAACTCGGACGCAACACAGCGAGAAATACAACACAAAAAGTCGTCACTTTTTGTAATACCTATAAATCTAAACCATATTTCTGTTTAGAATGTTTTAATAAATATCATTAAAATTACCACGTTTTTTTTCTCACCTCGATACTGTCGGTCGCAGGGACCGACGCTGCCTAAGCGATAAGTTCACTGTCGGTCTGAGGGACTGACACGAACCGAACGGAAAGGCCGCTGTTGGTCCCCAGAGACCGACGCCGCACTCAACGTGTTAAAGAAATTGTTGAAATGAACTCCCACCAGCTTCAACGCATGCTTCACACCTGCGGAGTAACGATTGTCGCACCTTACCAAACACGCTAGGCGTTTCCCGAATATTGCCTGCAACAACGGAGATCCTTGCAACCAGATCCTCATTGGTTTCGACGGGGTGATGGTAAATTAGACTTTTTAGGTTACCCCACAAGAAAAAGTCCAGCGAGAAAAGATCCGGCGATCTTGGCGGCCAAGCTATCGGACCACCTCGGCCAATCCACCGGTTGGAGAACATGGTATCCAATGTATTCCGCACATTTACACAAAAGTGTGCAGGCGCACCATCATGCTGATACCACATTTGTGAAACGATGTTTTTTGGTATCGAAATCAGCAGGTCCGACAGGACTTCTCGTAGGAAAACGTTGTATGAATCGCCGTCCAGCCGATGCGAAAGGAGATATGGACCAACTAGATGATCTTGAATTATTCCGGCCCAAACATTAACAGATAATCGCCGTTGGAATGAATGAGGACGCGTGGCGTGCGAGTTTGCAGGTCCCCCTCGTGTATATTATGGGCATTAAAAATGCCTTCGCGGATAAAAGTGCACTCATCTGTAAAAACAATTAATAAATCTGCTCTCGTTCTTGTGATAATTCTTTAACACTTTCGCCGCCAGGTCAGGCATCGAAGACACGTGCGGCAGTCAGCGCGTTAAATGTGACGGTGCAAAAATGCCCTGTAACTTTTTATCCGTTGAGTTGCGACCTATATATTATTTGACAAAAACTGCTTGTATTCATGCAGCCCTCTACCACCCCTCAATTTTTCTCCCTCGAATTCTGCCTCACCCTGTATCTTGCTTTTTTCTAAAAGTGGTTTCAACACGCTTCAATTTTTTGTTTTATAAAGAATCAGGCAATCCTCTGTTTGCACGAATTGTCCCAGGACTTCTCGTTTTGAGTTGTAAAAGGGTCCGGTTGATTTCCACACTATTATAATAGTTATCTATGAACACATGATACGATTTTCTCAGATAAGAGCTGAGGATATCTTGAATTGTCTCCGAGAGTTTTTTACCTTTTCCGCAGTATATTTTCAAATTGCAAATATAACCACTCTTTGACTCACACACCATTCCCACTAATATCCCGTACTTAGTGATTTTTGAAGCGTTGTATATTTTGAAGGCTAATTTTCCACGCCACGGTAAAATACTTTTATCAAGTGAAATTTCCCTTAGAGGTGGTTGGTATGGTATGTCTTTATTCGTTTCCCTTCCAGGTTTACGATTACATTCTCATCTTCCTTCCTTTACAACACTTAGCCTATTTTCTAATTCCTTATACTATCTTTACCTAACTTATCCTGCCTTATTCTATTCTACGCAATCCACCCATTTTACTTAACCTCCCCCCCCCCGGTTCTCCCCCCTCCCCTTTCTCCTCTCCCCCTCCAACCTCCTTAGCCATTCCTCTCCCTTCCCGCCCCCCGTAGTATCTCTCCTATCCCCTCCCTCTCCCCCCTCTCCCCCCATCCTTCACATCTCTCCCATACATGCTCCCATGTTTCCTCCTCCACCCCACAAATTCTGCAACTCCTCTCCTCTTCTTTTTCCCAGTACTGCCCTCTCCTCTGCTCGTTTCCCATCCTGAATCTCGCGTCTCCTCTTCCTCTCGTCTGCCCATTTCTTGTTCTCCAGATACTTCGGTCTTTCCTTCCTACCCAATTCCCCGTACCACTCGTTGTACCTCTCCTCCTTTATCGTCTCCTCTCTCTCCCTCTTCTGCATTTCCCTGTCTTTTCTTTCCATTTCTTCATATTCTCTCTGATCCCTCCACCCTATCCCCCTTTCTTCCCTGAATTTCCTTCTTTCTTGCTCCCAACTTCCCACCACACTCTTCTCCTTCCACCTCTCCATCATCTCCTCCCAGCACTTTCGTGCTATCACCCCTCCCCTTCCCTCTCTCAGCCTCTCCTCTAATTCCCTTCTTCCCGCTCTCACTCTTATTTTTTCCCTCTTTGTCTCCTCTCTGACCAGGTATCCCTGTGTTGTACACTTCAACCCCATCGCCCACCTCAGTATCTCTCCTGCATTCCCTCCATCTCTGTCCTCTCCTTCCAACTCCTTACCTCCGCCCCATATGCCATCCCCATCCACACCAATGAGTCGAACAACCAGACTCTCCTGTCCCAGTTCCTCTCCCATAACCTTTTCCCCAGACCCCATGCCTCCCTCATCGCCGCCGCCGCCTTCCTTTCTCTCTCCCTCATATGTTCCTCCTGCCCCCCGTTCCTTTGCACCACGTACCCCCAGTATTTATATTTCCTCACTTCTTCCAATTTTTCCTTTTTCCACCTCCAGTCCACCTTCGTTTCCCCCCCCCCCCCCCCCTCCCTTCCTGAATCTTACCACCTTCTTCTTGCTCGTGTTTAGTTCCAGTCCCTTCCTTTCTAAATATCTTTCCATCCTTTTTAGCATCGCCCTCATTCCATCCTCCTCCTCCGCCATCAACACCACATCGTCCGCGTATGCTAGGGAGTACACCCCCCCTCCCCCCATTTTCCCCTCTGCATCTCCTCTTCCATGTCCGCTATTAGAATGTTGAATAGCAGCGGGCTCATCGGGCACCCCTGCCTCAGCCCCCTCCCCAGCCAGAAGATCGCTCCACTATCCTCTCCTCCACCTCCCCTCACCCGGCACTTCACCTCCCTCGCCCACACCACTAGCTCCTCCCTCACTCGTCTCTCCCTCGTCGCCTCGGTCACCTTCTCCTTGTCTACGGAGCCGGATGCCCCACGTAAGTCGATAAATACCGCGACCATCCTTCTCCCCTTTTTTTCCCAGCTGTCTATTCACTATATAATTTAGCGCATACACCTGGTCTACTGTCCCCTGTGTTGCTTGTGTTTTTGGTGTTTTTAGTGTTGTGTCATACCTTTCTACAGCGTTGGGACAGTTATCTCCCTTATGATCCTCCACCATGTTGCATGTGTAGCAGAACCACAGGTTGAACTCTCTCAACGGACAGTCGGTCTGGTAATGACCTTGTGTGTTGCATCTATGACACTTGATGTGCGAGTTGTCCCTCTCGCTTGAACTCTGTCTCTGAATAGGTGTTCTTTGAATTTTTGCTGCCTTAGCCTCTGGGTTCTTCTAAGCTTGAGCTTCGAGCCGCAGCAGAAATGTTTTCATTTCCTTTGTGAACATTTCACTCTCTGTTCGAGCTCGTCCCAGACTTGCTGGTACCAACTCTGGATGCGGATCTGAGACAGCATGAAAAAAAATAGCTCTCTTTTCTTTCTCTACTATCGTTTTATTTGGATTGCATGTCTCAAACTGCCTTATAATTTCATAAAATCTTTCAATGAAAACATTTACATTTCTCCTCTGAATTTTTTAAGGTTGTACAATTTTTGTCTTATACTAGTCTCTGTCATGTTTGTGTCTACACGTCTTATTTCTCTTATTTCTCTAACTAGAAAAATTACCCGGCGTTGCTCGGGTGAAAAATGCGGTGCTTTTTATATGTATTTTGCAATTTCAAGCGGTAGTAATTTAAAATCAATGGTGTTTATGACTCGACACAGGCATTATAGGTTTTTTTTCTATTAATTTTCGTTTAGTAGTGAATAATGGAATAGTAACTGTCATTCATTATTGTTTGTGTAAATATTTAACTTCCGTTACATTAGTCAAGGCATATTTCGGTTGTTCCACAGACGTGTATGGATGTGGCCGAAAATTCTGCTGTTTTGCAATTCTGCTATGTAATCATCGCGTTTACCATCGAGGCTATAGTATTCAGATTTATAGCCTTTTCTCTACCTGCATTATTTATTGCACTTTCTTCTCGTCGGCCGATGTGGTAAAATTTTATTGCCCTTGTCCCTTTAGTGGTCTATCAGTGGCTATGCTCTAAAGAAAAGGCCTATGGCGTCTTACTTTTAGACCGTGTTCGGTGGCATTTCTTCTTTATATGCAAAGCTCGAACACATGTATATCCAACCCAAATGTACATACGTACATGCATACATGTAAATACGCTTACATACATCTACATAAACAAACATGTGTGTAAGCGTCACCGTAGAGAAAGAGGGAGGACACACATATAAGGTGGTCGATGTATGTTCAGAGGCCAGATATGTTCAGTTAATTGAGTGACGACTGTTACCACTCCATAGAGGACTGCGGCGTTATTTGGAAGTTCGCTGGTGTTTTGCACCCGAGGCGACGGCAAGGGGTCTGACACCTTACTGCTGGGTCGCGAAGGGATGCATAGTTTATTATGATGAGCCGGATACGTGGCTGACGGACCGACGGTATCGATGCTTCTTTGTCCGCGCGGCGAGTTAACGGTTCGTGGAAAAGGATCCGGTCACGGAGTGGGCAACGTCTTTTAGACGCCCAGATAAGAGGGCTTTAGCAACAGGCATGGAAATTACACCAGAAACTCTTACGCGAACGAACACCATATCGATAACTTTCAGACATGTGTATCTCGCCTTTGTAGTATTTTCGGGTGTTCAAGTTTAGACGTAAATAGAAGATTTATCAGGCGTTGCCTGGGCATCGTACGCAGTGCGTCATGTAAATATATTTTAATTATAAGCGACAAAATTGATCCGGACAACGTTTTTCATTCGGGACGTATACAGTGCGGCATTTTTATATAGAGCGGACCCTGAGTTAGCCTTTCCACGGTGTAGCAACGTTCCACACCACCCATGAGGTCTTGCTATTGGATGCGTTATATCTTTTTTTTGGCATGGTGATTTCCCCAGTAGGCTACATATCCATGACAATACTAATCCAATTACCGAATTGAAGTATGGATCGGATTATTCTAGATGTTTCAATTTCACAAATGGCGATTATTATTTTACTCCTTCAGACAGATCGACATACTAAAGCAACTTCTTGATTGCAGTATGAATCGGATTATTCTGCATGTTTTAAGTTCCACAAACCGCGATGATTATTTTACTGTTCCAGCCAGATCGACATACTAATGCAACTACTTGATTTAAGTATGGATCGGATTATTCTGCATATTTAAATTTCACAAATCGCGATTATTATTTTACTCCTTCAGACAGATCGACATACTAATGCAACTACTTGATTTAAGTATGGATCGGATTATTCTGGATATTTAAATTTCACAAATCGCGATTATTATTTTACTATTCCAGACAGATCAACATACTAATGCAACTACTTGATTGCAGTATGGATCGGATTATTCTGGATGTTTAAGTTTCACAAATCGCGATTATTATTTTACTATTCCAGACAGATCAACATACTAATGCAACTATCTGGTCGAAGTATGGATCGGATTATTCTGGATGTTTAAAATTCACAAATCGCATGTAAAATAATGTCACGTGTTTCAAATTCTTGTCCTACTATTACAACAGCCACTTCATCGTGAACGGGCACATTAAAACAACCTCTGTGCGTATTAGGTGGCCTATTATCTGCATGAATGACAACTTTGAAATTATTATCCGAATTATGAATTTCATTTTCCAACGTGGTTTTAAAACTTCTAATATACTTATTTTCAGAATGCAACATTTCTTGCAACTCCGTAACAATATTTAAATCCAAATTGGGAAAGTTTTTGCACCTCAAATTGGCTTCGACTGCATTGTCTCCGACAAAATACAGTTGGAGAAATTTGGGTTCCTCAGCAGAAGTTTCGGGTAAAATGGAACCAGCTAAAAATCTCCGGGTCCTCCCCTGTGCCCGCGACGCCCATCGTGACGCCGCGTATCGCGCCCGGAGCGTCTTCGAGCGCGCCATGCGCTGCGCTCTCTTGTTTTTGCCGCCGGCCGCTCGCGTCTCCTTACAATATTGGGAAGTGGGCGATCAATTTGGGTATTTTTGTTGATTTTTTTAACAATGAAGGAGTCAACTTTTCCAACTTCCAAAAACGGTTTTGGATACATTAGTGAAAAGACTATGAATAGAGATCAAATTTAAATCGCCGACGTTGCAAAATGTAAAAAAAAATAATTGTGTAAACAATTAGCAATAAACTTTTACAACGTTTCATAATTATTTTGGTATGTCAGGAGCAAGTCCAAAAGAATGCCGTAAGAACGAAATCTCTAGCATGTCGGGAAGTGGGAGATCTTTTTTGCTATTTTCGTTAATTGTTTTAACAATGAAGGAGTCAACTTTTCCAACTTCTAAAAACGGTTTTGGATTCATTAGTGAAAAGACTATGAATAGAGATCAAATTTAAATCGCCGACGCTGCAAAATGTAAAAAAAATAATTGTTTAAACAATTAGCAATAAACTTTTACAATGTTTCATAATTATTTTGGTGTGTCGGGAGCAAGTTGAAAAGAATGCCGTAAGAACGAAATCTCTAGCATGTCGGGAAGTGGGAGATCTTTTTTGCTATTTTCGTTAATTGTTTTAACAATGAAAGAGTCAACTTTTCCAACTTCTAAAAACGGTTTTGGATTCATTAGTAATAAGACTATGAATAGAGATCAAATTTAAATCGCCGACGCTGCAAAATGTAAAAAAAATAATTGTTTAAACAATTAGCAATAAACTTTTACAATGTTTCATAATTATTTTGGTGTGTCGGGAGCAAGTCGAAAAGAATGCCGTAAGAACGAAATCTCTAGCATGTCGGGAAGTGGGAGATCTTTTTGGCTATTTTCGTTAATTGTTTGTTTAACAACGAAGGAGTCAACTTTTTCAACTTTTTCGAACTTTCCGTTTTGTTTGGAGAGAAGAGCTAGTAGGTGACAAAATTTCAAGTCGCTAGCACTTGTGGAAGTACCAAATCTCGAACATCCGGTAATTTAATTTTGCCGTTCCGACGATGTTTAAACTAATTAGGAGTAAACTTTTGGGACTTTTTGGACCGGTTCGATTAGTTTGAAAGCAAGATCTCGCTGATAAAAAAAAAATTAAGTCGCTAGCCCATCGGGAAGTGGTCTAACCGAATTTCCGGACATTTGACATTTATATATATAGAGAAGAAGATAGAAGATAGATGATCTCTGAAGGTTCTCTAATGTGTACGATCTTTTGATGGTAATAATTGTTTATGTGGTTTATGATTATGTCTCTTACTGTGTTTTTGTCTCTGTGAATGTTTTCCGGTTGATCATCTCTGAATTGATCAACTACATGGCCAACTACGAGGAAGGGCAATTGGCCGCGCTGTGTCCGACGCGAAGACATTTAAAACAGCAGTTATAACTGCGTACAGCTTCGCGTCGAAGGGACGGGTTCAAATTTTTTAAATGATTCGCAACGATATAACTCGTGTTTTTCTTGACTGCGCGGACAGCTGCCTTTGGCGGTCGCCTGAAGCGTGCGCACGGAACAGGGTTGCGGCCGCCAAGGCGTAGGCCTCGGAGCAGAAGGCTCAAAGCCGCTATAGGGCGATTCCTCTAAAGCCGTCAGAGTTAGAGTCCGCGTGTTCAAGTATTGTGTAAATTCCGCGTATGTCGGAGGATTCGTGCTTGGCCCGATAGAACGTTCCCAGTCCTCTCGCGACGCACGACCTAGCTTTTCGACTAAGATCTGCACGAGCAGATCATCCCAGCAGTTCGTGGGTCGCCCTATATTCGCAAGCGACATAAGCGTTTCGGCTGCTCGATCGCGTAACCGCTTCAGGTCGTTACCGTGTTGTCGCGGACCGCTGGTATTGACAAAAACTCTTTGACCAGCGCACGTACAAGGAGCCATTTGTTTTCATAACGCTCTTTAAGTAATGCCCACGCGCTCTTAAAGTTAGCAGAAGTTACAGCTATATGCTTAATTGTAGATTGCGCTTCCCCTTCTAGAGACCCTTGGAGGTAATGCAGTTTCTGCACATCGTCCAGAGACCGGTCGTTAATGACGAGCGCCTCAAATTTATCCGCGAAACTAGGCCATTCGGTTATAACACCGGCGAAACGCGGGAGCGGAATACGCGGGAGCCGTCTGAGTGACGAACTCTCTACGCTCGTTTTTTGTTCCGTTATCGTCGCGGACGCTGTTTTTACGCTCGCAATCACCTCGACGAAGAAGTCGGTCGCCTGTTCGTACAGTCCCTCGGCCCGTTCGTATATGCGCTCGATGAAATATTTGCCTTTGCGGTCCTCCATCGTAGCCTTCAGCTCCAACTGCAGGTGCAGTCTGGTGCCGGTCGTCCACTCCCCACGTAGCCGCTGCAGACGTTCCTCGGCAGTCGGCACAGAGAAGTTGGCCTTCCCCAACTTCTTATAGTTAATTAGGATGCGTTCCATCCGCTGTATTGTCAGCTCCTGCTCCATGAGGAGAGCCTCCATGGTGCAAGGAATTCACAGAAGTGTGGCACTCAACACCAAAGTCTCCAAAAGTTAATTTACTGCACAAATGCGATGCGCTCTCTCCTCACAGTGAAGTCAGCAGCCACTGGTGGCTACATTATCCGGCTCGAAGGACCAAATTGTGTAGCGTATTGCCGGTTCAGAACCCCGTGGCTGGGAGAGGAGGATAGCGAGCTTTGTTCCAGAATTTTAAATAACTCACAATGAAAAGTGTCGGTAGAAAACTTTAACTTAGTATCTCGCACTCTTACTTGATCGAAGGAGCAGAGGTTAACAACGAGTGTCTGACCTCGCAGTCTCGCCCCTTTGTCTCTGCGAGGTCCACCCACCTTCGCATGGTAGAAGGGGTAAAATTTGGCGCGCGAAATCCGTGCCTTTTCTCGCCGATCATTGCCCTTATTTGTATCGATCCTCTGATGTTGGGCAGAGGGGCAAGGGGTGCAGCCTCGGGTCAGTGATCGGAAGGTGCTGTCGACCTGCTTGACACAATAAACACGGCAAGCAAGCCGACGAGCGAGCGACCTTCCAACCGCTGACTGCCGCGCTCCGCGAGATAAAATTGCTTGAGGTGCACGTTTCGGCATAGGCCGGAACAAGTACGGTATAGTTTGTGTTTCTTACGGCAATTGCTGTTTTAGTATCCTGTCTTCCTCTGCCTGTTATAATAGTTATGCGTGGACCGAAACCGGGAATCCTTTCATTGAACGTATACGACTATTGCATGATCATGACGTCGATATTGTGTTTTTCCATGACTTCAATCACTTCATACGTTACATTTCTTGCTCTACGCATATTTATCTGACCAATACTTGTGTCCTGTCTTCTCCGTGTGTTCTTAGCAGCCATAATTTGTTCTGTGTAGTATTTGCTCTATGGCGTTCTTATGTGCTGGACAATCCCTGCCCTTCACAGAGTGCTGGTGGTTTCTTCCACCTCTCTTGCAGTTAGCACATACAGGGTTTGTATTTTTGTTCTTGCAGTCTTTGAACCTGTGGCCGGATTCACCGCAGTGTCCACAGATGTCTGGCTCAAATTTGCAATGCTTCGATACGTGTCCAAAGCTTTGGCACTTGTGACAGTGTGTCGGTGATGAGTAATCCTGGGTTCGACAACAGTGCCATCCGATATATGTGCGCCCACTTTTCTGAGTTTCTATGCGGATATCGTTGCTTTCTTCAAGAATCCAATCACAGCGTTCTTTATTCTTGTCTCCTGATTTAAATGCCAGTCTTATGTTTCCCTGTATTGCCTTTTGATCCATCTTATCCAAATTCTGCTGTATAATTGCTGTTAGTGTTTCCTCTTCGCTATTCGTCCGCGGCACATCATACACAGTCAATCGCGGGTTGGTGTTCTTTGGCGGTGTCCCTGCTTCGAATCCGGCTTTCTTTAACTTTTCATTTTTCATAATAATGGATAAATCACTCCTATCTGCGGTCTCTACTATTATTCCGCCACCTTGTATTTTCCGAACGTTCTTGATCTTTAATTTGTCGTCTTTTGGCGATATTAACTTCATGACTGCACTTGTTTTTTTTTGCTATCTGTATTCTGTTGGTCTTTCGGGAAAATGGTCACAAAGTTTTGCTGCGCTTTTAGTGTAGTTATTGATGCTGATTTTGAATTTACTCCGACACTCTCGGCATATGTCGCGGGCTTTTCTGGTTTAGCATGCTATAGTGTTTCGCTTACTTTACTACACAGCTCTTTATGTTTTGTGGCAATTTCCGGTTTTACACCCACTATTTGCCCTTGCAGGTAACTGTTTTGCAGTAACGTTTCGCTTACTAAAGCTTCAAGGCAATTAGCTTTTGTGGAAATATACGCTATGTCCTCTTTTTGAAGGTAGCCTTTGAGTCGGTCAAATAATCAAGTATTTAACTGTAAAGTTCCTCGGCTTTACGGTGGACAAACGCGATACTCGATTTTCTTCTAACGGCTCTATCATTTGCTTCTATGTCTACTTCCATACCGATACTTTCCGGCGCGGAGAGCTTACTGTCTAGGAATTTCCTGGTCTTTCTTACCTTCTTTCCCTTTTTTGGTACTGCCTTTGGTTGCGTTGCTGGATGAATGTTGCTCGCTTATGCAGTCCGTGTCGTCTCCTGTACTGTTGGTAGTTATTTTTCTCATTCTCTCCTTTCCTGCTTTCCTGTTCTCCGTTACAATTTGTTCGCCATCGGTGGTTTCGTCCATTGCAGCGTAGTTATTTTGGCTTGACATGGTTTTTCATACGTATCACTTTTGCACAAGTTGCTCAAGTAGGGAAAACCCAGTGGCGGCGCAAGCGCCACGTTGTCACCGGTACCGTTAGCCGCGTGAGCGGCTCGTGACGTATGTGCTGACTGGGAAAAACCCAAGTAGCCACGCGGCAACGCGCGCCAGAACTTGGGGAAAACCCAGCGACGCACCGTCTGTCGCACAGAATTGTACTATTCGATGCTTAAGGGGTCTGGCCACCATGTGCGCTCGCCAGATGAGTACTATTTTAAAAATTTTATAAACGCGAAAATATAGCACAAAATGTTTTTATTTTTTGTCACATACTAGAAAACGGTTTAGTGAACAAGTGAAAAAAATTTTGTGAAAAAAAAATAAAAAATACCGGCGTTTCGTTCATTTTGGTGAAGGCCCTCGGCACGAAACGCACGTGGGCGGTACCATCGCTACCTGCTTCATTTTGCATCTGAAAAAAAAATAAAAAATTAGCTTATTCCTGGATCGTATTGCTAGAGCGTAACGTGGGGAAATTTTTTTTTTTACATTAGGGAAAAAATGGTGAGCCGAAGAATTTTTTTTCACGATTTTCACCGAAATTTCACGAGAAAAACGTCATAAAAAAAAAACTAATCAAGTAATCGCAAAAATCCCACGTTACGCTTTAGATAATGTATCTAGAAGTATTGTGTCCAAAATTCACAGCAATCGGACCGATAGTTTACGAGATTTTCGTGGTACCGTTTCGAAAAATATAGTTTCGAGATAATCGCAAAAGAAAGTAAAGGTGCGGTTATTCGAATGACGGCGCGGTTTTTGTGAGTCTTACCTTCAATCAGCGATTCCTGGTCCATACATGTCCTCTTCGGCAGCTGTTTGAGCATCCTGGGCGTCTTTTTGCGAAGATCTACGTGCTTGGCGTGCTTCTTTCGTACTTTTTTGCGCTCGGACATTTGCTGTAGCGCAACGTTTCTCGTCGACTGCCCTACAGAAATCGTAGCAGCGATCTCCGATGCTTAGATCCATCAGTTTCATCATCAGCAAAATACTATTGTACCCATCGTTGAAAGTGCTGATAGCAATGTAACTGGCAATTTCGACGGTTTTCGCACCGCTGGAACTCGTTTTTGGAGCCATTGACCAGATGACGGAGTTGACGCTTTCGTTGGCGTTTTGCGTGAAGCCTCCTTTGCACCGTTCTAACAATTCATCTGAAGTGAGGTCCTCATAAACAGGTCGAATGGCATCTTGAACAGTTTGAGGCAGAGGATTCTTGTGTAGATATTCATCCAAAGTGCCAATCGCTTTTGATATTTGCCAAGAGCACCACAAGTCTTCTCCCGGCGGACAATTTTCATGCTGCGGGATTTCGTCGGTCGAGCTCTTGTGCTTGAATGTTGCCCAAATAGCTTTCTTCATTTCGTCTTTAGAATTAGAGAACGTTCGAATAGCGAGACCGTAATATACTGTTAGCTCGTTAATTAGTTTATCGGTTAGCTTTCCTTTGCCAGCAAGACCTTTCTTTTCCTTTTTGATTTTACGAAGTCGTGTGCCCATCCTTTTCTGCACATGACCTATGCATTCTTTTTTCATCACTTTTTCTTCGTATGGATTCGAGTAAACAATTCTACTAACCCATACAAACGACACAATAGGACAGCTGCACGTGCTAAACCGTGCGAGTTGCATACACTGATCGAGCCGCGCGGTCGACCGCTCGCAGCGGCTCGACCTTCCTACCGAGAAATACCTGTAACTTTCGTAATTTTGCGATTTTCAGTACCAACTATGGATTAAATGATGAGTAACAGTTGAAAGATTATTATAAAACAATAAAAAAAAAATATGAAAAAATTAAAATTACATGGTGGCCAGACCCCTTAATATTTGGTATAATAGCAAATATATTTGTTTAACATGCACAGCCACTGCACAGTATGTTTCTGTTAACTTCTCAACGGTCACTGCCTCAATAGTTTGTGTTGACATTCGTTTAGGACGGTTTCCCGCCTAGCCGCGGTTTACTCGCCGTTTCAATACAACACAGTTATATTTCTGTTTCACTGACTGCACTGCACCGAGTTCACTGCATCGGTGTGTTGGATACTCCTTTATTAGGCAGTTTTTCGGCAGGAAAAACTGTTTTCACAATATTCCTTTCCTTTCACTTTTTGTCACTGTGCGTTGCACGGTCAGTTGCCTCGGTCGGGTCGCAGGCATGCGCGGAGCGGTCCTCGGCACGTCCGTACCCTACGGCGGTCAGCTCGAGACTATGAAGGAGAGACAAGTAGTGTGATCTCAATCAGTATTACCCCTAGCGGGGTAGGTTGCGCCGTACCCGAGGTTAATTTACCTCAACAATAACCGGCCTCAGATGTTCGGAGATTCAGCGTTTACCCCCTGGCGAAACAACATGCGAAGGGAACGCACGTGGTTGACGGTGCGGACTTGGAAAAACCCTGCCCTCTGCTTATGAAGCTTCATTGGACAAGTTAGACCTACCCTTCCGGGAGGCAGTCCACTTAGTCGTCCTCACAGGTTGCTCGCAATAGATATTTTCGAATAAAGAAAAAAAATATAACGAAGAGTTTCCCCACGATGGGAAATTTTTTTAAGTTCTTACATGCTTCAAAGTTTCTTTGGGAATTTTTTCAAAAAAATCGAAGGGGACATGTTTTGAGATAAAAAATATTTTGTGCTTTAAATAAAAATTAAACAATGAAAACAAAAATTTCGATAAAAATTATATTTTTTTCTTGAAAGAACATCCAAAAACACAAATTTTTTAAAAAAGAACGATCAAATTGGTGCATTTTTCGCAAAGTTATGAGCATTTGAAAAAAATGAGCCCCAATTTTAAGAAAATTCATAATTTCAAAGCGGACCGTCAAAAAAATCTGAAAAAATTCAGGAACGTGTTTTTCATCGACCTTAAAAACATAAATAATTTTGAAAAAAATCGAAGGGGGTGAGGTACAAAAGTGTCCGATTTGGCATGGAATGCCTCATATACACCTAGGTATTTCGTGTTTTGTTTCATGCTTATTGCTCTTCCGTCAATTCTTATTATTGGTGGCCTTCCTGGGTTTTGTTTTCCTTTTAGCAGAACCATTTCGGTCTTTTCCTGTGATACCGTGAGTTTCTTTTCTCGACACCAATCGAGGTTTTCTGGATTTTCCTTCTCTGGATTTCCCTGTTACGATAACCACGATGTCGTCCGCATAGACCACTGGTTCGCATTCAAGTTGGCTTGACATAAGTTTATGCAGCAGTCCATCGAAGACGATGTTCCAGGAACACGGACCTAAGATTGAACCTTCTGGACAACCTTTCGAAACTTTCTTCTCGACCATGTTGTTTCTCCCCGTGATTCTCGCAGTTCTTCCTGAAAAGTAGCTGGTAATCAGTCCGTACATGTTTCTCAGGCAGCTTCTCCTCTTCAGTTCTTCGAGTATATTTGGCCACCATACGTTATGGAATGCTCCGGATACGTCGAAAGAGATTGCGAGGATGTATTTTTTGTCGCTGTGTTCGATTACAAATCGCATCGGTAATCGAACCCCGGACCGTCAGTTATTAAGCTAGTACCATACTAACTGTGCTACGCCGCTTCGATGAAAACCAAGTAAATTTTATACAACTTATAGACGATGTACATTTTTAAACATTGTTTATTTGCAAAACAAATGTGTAAGTATCTTTTAGGAGGCAATTTTAAACACCTCTGCAAAATTTCAGCGCGATCGAAAAATTTTGATTTTCGACCTCGATTTTTTAAAAAATGGGGGAGTGTTGCCACTTTTGGCAAAACACGTGTCCAATATTTTCGGCTAAAGAAGGTCTGTGCAAAATTTGAACAAAATCGGTGACCCACAACCCTGGTCCTCCCCTTGTAAGCTGCGTGATTGCGTGTTTTGTTGATCTTTTTGGTTTAAAACAAACTGCGTCTCCGATGATAGCGGGTGTTTGTGCAGGATACTTGCGATTCTGTTGTATATGATTTTTTCCAGAATTTTTTCAAGGAACGGGAGTAGGCATATGGGACGATAAGACTTTGCTTTCGTGCGATCCTTCTCCGGGCATTTCGGTATTGTTATTATGTTCCCTATTTTCCATCTGGATGGGAAAGTTTCATGTTGCCAGCAAGAGTTATATAGATGGATGATTTTTTTTTGGAGTATTTACCAGGCCCGCTGTATAACTTCCTAGACTAGAAATTCGAACTCGGCACATGTTAGGTCCTAATTCGGCTAGCCTAATTTTTCTTTTAGGCCCCAATGGGGCAGCCCCATCAGGTCCGCATTAGATGTGTAACGCGAAATATGAGCGCCTTCCTAATCGGGAAAGGCGCATTAGGGCCGTCTTAGGTTTTGCCAATGACTCTCCAATGAGGTCAACCCCATTAGGCCCATATTAGAACAGCTTTATTAGGGTGTCATTGGGAGACATGAATAATTTTCATATATATATAAGGGTCATTCCATGTCAAATCGACCAGTGGTTGGAATCGACCAATTTTGATTTGGATGAATTTTGGTCAGAACTTTTCTTTTATCATAAAACGAAGTCCTGCCAAAAGAAAAAAAAACCCTCTTGAAAATTTCAGCATCTTTTGAGATTAGTTAGAGGTACCCCAGAAAAAAATTTGAGCCAAAAATTTAATGGGGGTCAGCGATTTTTAAGATTTTTTAATTTTCAAAATTCTGCAAATCAGCGATTTTTTCGAACATTTTTTTCACAATAATTTTTTATTACAGTTCCAAGTTTGCACTTTAAAAAAAATTGTGGTCCATTTCTGTAACTATAATAGTTTTCGATGTATTTAAAAAATAAGATTAAGAAACTGGAAAAATGGCAACATTTTCAAATTCGCATAACTTTCAAAAAAAATTTTTTTAATTTTTTTCTTTTGGCATGTTAGAAATGCCTTGGAAAAAAGGAGTAAGTCAGAGGATATAATTGCGTTAGTCTCGAAGATTCTGGGGTAAGTGCTGTGTCCTTCGACACAGTCCTCTTTCCAGAGGGCCTCAAGCCCTCCCCACTCCGTGGCTAGATCTTTCTTTGACTTGTTTATAACATTCTAACGTGCAGACGTAGCATCGATGACGTCGGGTCATCGGCCACGTGCATGCACTTGAAAGGGTCGCCTATCTCCTAGGCGCCCAAACAAGGACCTCATGCCCTTTGCTTACGCTTCGGGTTGCAATACCCTCGATAGTCACATTCTAAGATATACGAGGCTTGGGCCTCTTTATAACAGGCTCACCCCACCAGGTTGGCCACCCAGCATGCGTCTTTCCCATTTTTTCGCATTGACGCTAACAGGCAGGACTTCGTTTTATGATAAAAGAAAAGTTTTGACCAAAATTCATCCAAATCAAAATTGGTCGATTCCAACCACTGGTCGATTTGACATGGAATGACCCAATAGCATCCTCCGTTGATCTTCCGTTTCTAAATCCATACTGTCGCTGCGATGCGTAGTCTTGGTGGAGAATGGTATGTTCTAATCTTTGACATATAAGTCGTTCTAGCACTTTTCCGACTACTGAGAGTAGGCAGATTGAACGGTATGATTTTGTTTTCGTTTCGTCTTTTCCAGGGTCTTTTAGAATTGCAATAATAGATCCACTTTTCCATTGTTTGGGGAATACGCCGAGCTCAAGGCAGTTATTGTACAGGTCTGTTAGTGTGGGCAGGAGAACTTTGCTTGATGCTTTCAGTGCTTCGACCTCGATTCTATCCACTCCCGGTGCTTTCCCATTTCGCATGCGTTTTATTGCTTCAAGAACGTCTGCAGGATCAAACTTTTCGCAGTCAGCTGTATTGGGTGGGGGCTTCAGTTTCTCTACGGATCCTTTGTTGTGTCTGGCATGTGTCTAGTTTGTCATCTGGTGAGAGTTGTTCGAGCAGAATTTTTGATGTTTTCTGCCAAGTTATTGTTTTCTTTCCGTCTTGGTTGATTGTGGATAGGGCTTTCTCGGGTGTTATCTTTTTAGTTACTGTTGGAATATAAGCGCGAAATCAAGTGCATGTCCGTGGCGAGCTTCGAGTTGCGTTCGGGCGCGTTCGGCCGTCCTCGGGTGCGTGAGGTGACGCCGAGCCGAGCAGGGGGCGCGGGAAAGTTCCCGGTGCGAGCAGCAGCGTGTGCGACTGTTTTAAGAGAGTGAGAGCTGAACGAGTGTGAGCGATTGTGATAAATTATAATTACCAATAAACCACTAAACCCAGCAGTGTCTCTCGATTCACCTAAATTCCATTGCGAATTAAATAAAACGACAGTTACCATCTTGTATACGAGTCCCCATGGATTTTGGTTTCCTTCTTCTGTAATTTTCGCCCGCCAGCTCTCTTTTTTGCTTCTTCCGATGCACTGGCTGTTTTCTCTTTTTATCTTGTAGTAATCTCTTTGCTTCGCTGCCCTTATATTTTCGTCCCTTTCTTGCTGATATTTCCTGCGTGCTTTATATGTGGATCGCTTCATCTTCGTCAGTTCAGCAGTCCACCACGGAACCGAGTGCGGGTGCCGGTTCTTCCGTTTTAGACATTTGTCGCTTGCTGTTATAATGATATCTTGTATCATTTGGACTTTGCTTCCAGCTCCTGTTGCTTCTGTTATATTGTGGTTACTGTGTGTCTGGATACATTCGATGAATTCATCCCAGTTTGCGTTTGTTGTGCGGTACCGCGTTGGCTTCACTATCTTCTTCCTTCTGACTGCCAGTTCTGTGATAATTAAGTTGTGGTCGCTTGATGTTGCGTCTTCTATTACCATCCATCTCCTGACTATTGGTATTATGTTGCGTGTGGCAAGGGTGACGTCTATATTGGATGTTCCTGACGGTGAGCTATAAGTGGGTGGGTTATGTTCCTCATTTAGTAATAGTAATTCACATTCCGCGATACAGCCCGCTAACTTGTTGCCTCGTACGTCTGAGTCCCTTGACCACCAGAGTGCCGATTTTGCATTGGCATCTAGTCCAAAGATTACTCTTTTCCCTTTTAGCGCTGTTGTTACTGCTCGCACCATTTCTATATAGGGTTCGATATCATGCGAATGCTGGAAGTACATACTGACAATGTATATACTTCCGCTGTCGTTTATTATTTCCGCACAGGCACAGTGTTTATTTGTCAGGTATGTTATTTTATGCACTGTTGTCTTCTTATTCGTGATTGCTATTGCCGCTTTCACTTCATTGCAGTTGTCATATACCATGACAGTGCGGAAGCCAAATCCAGATATGTGTCCATTATATTCGTATGGTTCTTGCATGATAAGGATATCGATATTTTAATTTTCCATTATTACATTGACTTCGTGTGACACTATCTTTGCTCGCCTCATGTTTAGTTGAGCAATTTTATATCTCCCCGTATTGATGTTTGGTTTACTCCCCCATAGTCAGTACGGTTGATTACTTGCTCAAGCGCGTTTTTGTATGCTGGACATTCCGTGCTGTCAACACTGTGGAAATGTGGCTTGCCTACCTTTTTGCAGTTGACGCACACCGGGTCTTTTTTCTTTTTCGTGCAATCCTTATAGCTGTGTCCTGGTGTTGTGCAGTGTCCGCATATTTCCGATTCGCTTCTGCAGTATTTTGCTACATGTCCATATCCCTGACACTTGTAACATCTCGTTGCTGTGATATAATCGACTACTCGGCAGCAGTTCCAGTCAATGTATAATCGTTCTTTCTTTTTTAGGATATGCCTCATTTGTTGCGACACTTCAACGACCCAGTTGCACGTTTCTCTTCCTTTCGTTCCTGTTTTGAATGCTAATTTGATCTCTTTCTTCAGTTTCAGTAGCTGTGTTTCTTCTATATTCTGCTCTGGCAGGGCTGCGGGTGTTTCCTCTTCCTTGTCCGGGTTTGGTACGTCGTATATTATAAGCCGCGGATTTCTTTTCGTTGGTGCTCCGGCAACTAATTCTGCTTCTTTCAGTTTTTTATTCTGCGCGATTGTCGCCAGGTCTTTCTTATCGGCAGTTTCGACTAGGATGCCACCTCCGCTTATATTACGGATCTTCCTTATTTGTAGCTTTTCTTGTTTCGATGATACTATTTGCGTTACAGTTTTCCTTGTATGTATATATGAAGCATTCCATGCCAAATCGGACACTTTCGGACCTCACCCCCTTCGATTTTTTTTTTTAAATTTTATATGTTTTTAAGGTTGATCAAAAACGCATTCATGATTTTTTTCAGGTTTTTTTGACCATCCGTTTCGAAAATATGAATTTTCTTAAAATTCGGGCTCATTTTTTTCAAATGCTCATAACTTTGCGAAGAATGGACCAATTTGATCGTTCTTTTTTTCAAAATTTGTGTTTTTGAATGCTCTTTCAAGAAAAAAATTTAATTTTTTTCGACATAATTGTTTTCTTTGTTTAATTTTCATTTAACACGTTGAGTGCGGTGCCGATTTCGCTAGACATTCCGCTCAGCCGGCAGCGCTCGGCTCGGTGTCGCCTAATTGTAAGCGCGTGAGCATTTGATGCCGAGCGCTGCCGGCTTACTATGCCGCGTGACGTAGAGGGTCAACACTTCACTGGATAGTATACTGGATAGTATAAAGAAAAGATTACTTTATTTCACTGCTTGGTTTGAGATTTTGGCTGTGGGAATGGGGCATTCAATGCCCATGTATACAATTTATAAAGATAAGATAATGGGGCGGGGAATGCCAGAATGGCCAAAGGTAGAACATCAAGAAACGATCAGTCGGGAAAAGCCACGGGAGTATAAAGGTTCAGTGCAGCAGAGAGAATTCAGTTTTATATTTTTTGAAAAAGTTTTGTTACCCAACAACTAAAAATGTTGCGAGAACAAAGCGATAGTGACTCATCGAGTGAAATATTAGTACCACGCAAACGTGGGCAAGCAGTACCATTGCCTTCTTCAGGTAGTGATAGTGAATCCGATAGTTCACTAAGGGATATCGGAACTAGTGATCCAAACGAGTGGTTTGAACCGCGAGGCAACCAACCAAATATTATATCTTTCACAAGCCCCCATGGTGCCAAACTTTCTAATGAACAAGTGCGACATTGTAAAAAAGTGGAAGATTTTTATGGGCTTTATGTGACGGAGACCATGTTACCATGTTTGAACATATAGCAGAACAAACAAATATTTATGCCACACAAAGCAGAGTGGACTCCGAACGTTGCAATAAATGGGTGCCAACAGATAAAAATGAAATAAAGCGGTTTTTTGGACTGATTTTGTGGCTGGGATTAGTCAAACTTCCATCTTTGAGTCTATATTGGTCCCAGGATCCAATGTTTGGTCACTCATTTCCACAAAAAATAATGTGTAGAGACCGCTTTCAAATTCTCTTGAGAATGTTGCATTTTGCTGACAACACAAAAGTTGATGCTTCCAACCGTCTGTCAAAGGTTGAATTTGTTCTAAACGATCTGAACTCAAATTTTAAAAAATATTATGATCCCACCGAAATGTTATGCATCGACGAGTCGATAATACCATTCCGTGGACGGATCGTATTTAGACAGTACATGAAACAAAAGAGGCACAGGTATGGGATTAAAATATTTAAATTATGCTGCACTAAGAATTACACCTACAGTTATCGCGTCTACACTGGCAAAGCATTGGACAAAGAAAATA
Source organism: Anoplius nigerrimus (assembly GCA_914767735.1). Taxonomy (NCBI): domain Eukaryota; kingdom Metazoa; phylum Arthropoda; class Insecta; order Hymenoptera; family Pompilidae; genus Anoplius; species Anoplius nigerrimus. The sequence goes on from CAJZBX010000922.1 coordinate 60,038, forward strand.
CAACACCCACAAATGTTGTTCTGAATTTGTGTGAAGATTTGTTTGAAAAAGGCCATACTTTATGTACGGATAATTATTATACGAGTGTATATTTAGCAAACAAATTAATATCAAAGAATATGCATTTGATTGGTACCCTTCGGCCAAATCGGAAAGAAAATCCAAAGGCAGTTGTGACAGCCAAACTGCGACGGGGAGAAGTTATTGCACAAGAAAACAGGAACGGAATTACCGTCATGAAGTGGAAAGACAAGAGGGATGTTTTAGTTCTTTCGACCAAACATTCTAACGAAATGGACAACGTAACAACTAGAACAGGGGTTTCCTGTAAACCAAAAATGATTATTGATTATAATAAAGGAAAAACGCCCATTCATCTATCCGATCAGATGAGTTCCTACAGCAGTCCACTTAGAAGAGCATTGAAGTGGTACAGAAAATTAGCCTTCGATCTTCTTTTGAATACTGCCGTTGTGAATGCGTTACATATGTATCAAAGTGTAACGGGGACAAAGATATCCATTACAATGTTCCGGAAACAATTAGTAGCTGCTCTCACACAACATTCACACGAGCAAACTTCAGTTGAGGCCTGTACAAGTAGACGTATCCACAAACTTCGGGAAAAAGAAGGAAAGGCTCATAAAGTGCGAAAATACTGTGCTGCATGTTATAGCACGAATGCAAAAACGCTCGGGCGCGACATAGCGAAGAAAAACACGAAAAAAGTAGTTACCTACTGTGATATGTGCAAATCTCAGCCACATTTTTGTTTACAATGTTTTAATAAACTTCATTAAATTTTAACTTAAATTTTTTATTGTCATTTATAATTTAACCCTTGATAATGCCGGTCTCATGCACCGATGTCGATCAAACGAGAATTTCGCAGTCAGTCCCTAGAATCCACGCCGCTTAAACGAAAAATCGATTGCCGGTCCCCAGGGACCGGCGCCGGTCGAACGGAAAGTCCACTGCCGGTCCCTAGGGACCGGCGTAGCACTCAACGTGTTAAAGCACAAAATATTTTCTATCTCAAAACATGTCCCCTTCGATTTTTTTGAAAAAATTCTCAAATAAACTTTGATGCATGTAAGAACTAAAAAAAAATTTCCATCGTGGGGAAACTCTTCGTTCTATTTTTTTTCTATTTTCGAAAATATCCATTCTCTCAAATCGTTCGTTCCGTTTCAATGAAAAACGTTTTTTTTTCGAGATGTATACCCCGTTCGATTTTTTTGAAAAAATTCTCAAAAATACTTGGATGGATATAAGAACTTCTAAAATTTGTCCGATGGTGGGGAAATGTATGTATGTATGTATGTATGTATGTATAATCTTTATTGTTCCCTTACGGGTTACAATCCTTCTTACTTCTACCTTATCCTAATCCTACTTAACCTACTTATTCCTCTAATCTTAACCTATATTCGCCCGCTCGCTCGCTAGCTCTCTCCCCCTCCGCACGCCTCTCTCGCCTCCCGCCCTCCTCCCCCCCCCCCCCCTCTCTCTCCCGCACTCACCACACTCTCTCTCTCTCTCTCTCTCTCTCTCTCTCTCTCATTCTCGACCTCCGTTTCCTTTGCATCCATTCTCCTCCTCCCATCTTCCTCCCCGCTATTATCCTTTTCCTGTCCTTTCCCCGTCCGTTCCCTTTTCTTTTCTGCTTTCCTCCTCCCTTCCTCTAGCTCTCTTAGCCATCTCTCTCCCTCTCCATTCCCTCCTAGTACCTTCTCTACCATCTTTTTCCACTCCCCCCTTGCTCCTGGCTCCCCCTCCCCCCACTCCTTACACCTTTCCCACACATGCTCCCAGGACTCCTCCTCCTCCCCGCACATCCTACATCTCCTCTCCTCCTCCTTTCCCCAGTACCATCCCTTTCTCGCCTCGTTTCCCAATCTCGCCCTTGCTAGCCTCCTTTTCCTGTCTCCTGACCAGTTCTTATTTACCACATACCCCGGCCTCCCCATCCCCCTCAGTACCTTATACCATTCGTTCGTTCTCGATTCTTCTGTTCTCTCTCTCCTCTCCCTCTCCTGCTCCTCTCTATCCTTCCTCTCCAGCTCCTCGTACCCCTCCTCCCTCCCCTCCTCTACGCCCCTAGTCACCCAGAATTCCCTTCTTTCCCTCTCCCACCCCCCTATCTCCCTACCCCTCCTTCCTCTCTCCGTCATCTCCTCCCAGCACCTCCTCGTTATCGACCCCCCTTTTCCCTCCCTCAACTTTTCTTCGAACCTCCATGCCCTCCTCCCCATCCTTACCCTCAATTTATTGGTGGGGAAATGTTTCGTTCTATTTCTTTTCTTTATTCGAAAATATCTATTCTGTCACATCGTATATTCCATTTCAATGGAAAATGTTTTGTATCTCAAAACATGTCCCCTTCGATTTTTTTGAAAAAATTCTCAAATATACTTTGATGGATGTAAGAACTAAAAAAAAATTCCCATCGTGGGGAAACTCTTCGTTCAATTTTTTTTCTTTATTCGAAAATATCCATTCTATCAAATCGTATGTTCCGTTTCAATGAAAAATGTTTTTTTTTCGAGAAGTATGCCCCGTCCGATTTTTTTGAAAAAATTCTTGAAAATACTTGGATGGATATAAGAACTTTTAAAATCTGTCTGATCGTGGGGAAACGTTTTGTTCTATTTTTTTTCTTTATTCGAAAATATCTATTCTGTCACATCGTATGTTCCATTTCAATGAAAAATGTTTTTTATCTCAAAACATGTCCCTTTCGATTTTTTTGAAAAAATTCTCAAAGAAGCTTTGATGCATGTAAGAACTTAAAAAATTTGTCCGATCGTGGGGAAACTCTTCGTTCCATTTTTTTTCTTTCTTCGAAAATATCCATTCTCTCAAATCGTTTGTTCCGTTTCAATGAAAAATGTTTTTTTTTCGAGATGTATGACCCGACCGATTTTTTGGAAAAAATTCTCAAAGAAGCTTTGACATTGCCGCCGCTGGGTCTACTGAACCAGGCAGTAGCCCGGCAGTAATTATTAGCCACTTCTATTGCCCGATTAACACAGCAATCATCTGTCGTCCCACTGTTAATCCGGATTACGCTCGGTGCACGTGCACGGACCGTTTGTCCCTTAATCCTTTAATCCACCGCGATCGTTAGCCCGGCGGCCGGGCGACGCCGCGGTGGCAGCTGAGGAAATCCCAGGCCACGCACACGTCTCTGCGAGTATTCGTGTTAATTTTTTTTTCCCACTTTTTGCACTATTTGCGTCTTTCACCACTATTATTGTTTATATATGTGTTTCTCTGTCTGCGTATTGCAGGTTTCACCTTAATTTTACTTTGCTATTTGCACTTTTGTTGGTGTAAAGCCGTGACTGTTAGTCTGAGGTCAGCGTCACTGTTTTTGGCGATGCCAGCGGCAGGGAGTGATTCCCTCCGGCTCGTCAACTGACAGCACAGTTCACAAGAGTGTCTCTGCACTGTCAAATAAAACTCCGGTAACTTCGCAAAACTGTTTTTGCACTAACTGTTTTTGCACAGAATATGTCACTTCAGTCCGTAGTCGGTGCGTTTGGTTGGTCCGTCCGGCCGGTCGCAGGTATGCGTCCTCGGTCACTCGCGGTGGGTTGCGGAGCACCCACACTCCCAGACTACGTGGTTGATATCTTCAGACTCCGCTCTGCATTCACAGTTGGGAGCCTCTTTCAACCCTTTTCTGTGTAGGGATTCTCCTACGTTGTAATGGTTTGCCCTTATTCTGCTCAGATTATTGATATTTTTCCGCTTTACGTGCATCATTTTTGTGAACCATGGGTTTCTCTTGCCCAGGTTATTATCACACGCTTGAAAGTATTTCACCCCTTTTATTTCGCCCTCTTCTTTCATTCTCTCTCCTGATTCCCTCCATGCCTCCTGTTTCAGCTAGGCTCTTATGTCTGAGGCCGGTATTTTTGTGTTATTATTTGGCTGTATCTCAGTCTGTCCTTTAGCTTTTCTGTCTGCACTTTCGTTACCACCAATCCCTGTATGTACCGGTATCCTTCGTTTTAGTACACCATGTTTCTGTTATGCCCATGATATCATATTTGTTGATTATTTGCTTCAGTTCGACGGTTTTGTTCTTTAGGCTTCTGGCATTCCATAAAGCTATACTCGTCTCTTTGTTATCCATAATGTTGTTATATGTATTTGGTTACTGTTTTTTTTTACCTTTTTATTCTTAAGTTACTCTGCTGGAATTCTTCTTCTAGATACTCTAGTTGATATTCCCCCTCAGTGTTGTCACTTCTTATTTCCATTTCTTCTGTATATTCCTTCATCTGTGTTGTCACTTTCTGCTTCTCCTTGTTGTGCTGTTTTGCTTCTCTCTCTACCTTCTTGTTGTCCTACGTCTGGGGTTGATACCATGCTTTTTACGTATCTTTCCCATCCCTCTTTCCATATTTTAATTTTAGTTATTTCCTTTTCTTTTATTAGTTTTATGATTTCTTTTGCTAACTTCACGTTGTTGGTTTCTTCTGAGTGCTCTATCTCTATCTCTTCTTCGGTCTCACTTCTTTTTTTAGTTCCTTCCTCACTTCTTCTTATTTGTGACTTCTGCTTGTTCATATCGTCCCACTGCTCTCTTTTTGAATTTAATAATTGGTATTTGGGATATGTTATCTTTTCTTGTGCATATGTACTGTTTTGGTTTCTTTCTTCTCTACTATTGTTGTCACCCCCCTCTGTAACCTATCACTTTTTTGTGTTTGTTATTGTTATTCACCTTAGTGTTATATCGTTGTTTTGTTTCCTGTCTGATCGGTTGGTTTGTCTTTTCCCAGTATTCTGTTCTGTTGAATCTTAGTAGGTTTGGAAAGTCGTGTGGATTGAATGTTTCTCTTGAATAGCTATATTGTTGGTACCACCCACCTCCTGGGTTCCGCCTTATTAGTTCCTCTCTCGTTGTTCTGTATGGTACATTCTTGTAGGCCATTATGCCTTTTATTTATTTCTCTCTCTGGTGTATATGGCATTCCCTTGAGGTGTTGGTGTGTGCCTCTCCACACTTTATGCAGGCAGCTTCTTTCTCACATCTGCCATGGTAATCTTCTGCGCATATAAAACATATTTTTGTTGTCGTTCTGCATACAGCCTGGGTGTGACCGTACCTGAGACATTTGTAGCATTGCTTGACTGATTCCACAAATGGTTCAATTTTCAGCCAGACATGACCGAACCCAATTATGAGTCTGGTCGGGTGGAAGTCTCCTTTCATATTAAATAATATAGCTAATCCCACCATGGTTATGCCTTGTATGTTGTGACCATCATTCATCACAGTTTTATATATATTTATTAGGTTCATTTTCTTTTTTGTCGCCACTTTGTCTTTGTTCAATGATATTGTTGTACGCGATTGGTACTGGGGGATAAGCAGGTGACTGGGTCGAGGAAAAGGGAGAGCCAAAAGAACCGTTTGTGGTTAAATGAAAATGTATATTTACAATGATATTATGGAGGAGAATATAGAATGTAGTGGTAAATGAATAAAGGTCTGAAAGAGGATATTGGAAATAGATAGGAACGGAGGAATTAGACAGGAATAAGTGCGGTGTAGACTCTAAGCGAGCTAGCTTTTTAAAAAGCGAAAACGGTTAAATGCGCAATGCGAAGTATTTAGCGAAGTGTCGACTGTACGTAAGTAAGCGAAAGAGAGAGAGAGAGTCGGCACGGTCGCGTGCCTGGCTTTACTTTACCTCGGCTCCCCGAAAAGAGAGCGAAGTGGGGATACACAATGACCCGCACCTCGCACCTCTCATCAAGGAACCGAGGCGCCACTTTCCGTCCAAAGATCGCGCTCGCGAACAATTGCGAGGCGCGATTTGCGCCGATCTCCAACATACCACCCGCCTCTTCGGTGCAGTACCGAAGAACCAGAAAGCATTGGAGAGTCGAGCGCGTGGTTTGGTGGAGAGAAAGTGAGTGAGGAAGGTGAAAAAGGAAAAAGAAGAGGAAAGAAGCGGTGAAGGTTAACTGGTGGTAAGTGAGATGATAAATGAATGGATGAATATATACAAATATTTACAAGCGTTGGTGAAAATTACAATATGCGTGCACTTACAGCACGGAAGTCCGTTGACATTAGGTTGGTTCGGTTTCAACGCTACGGTGTTCGGTAAGTATAATGTTCTTTACAGGTTACATAACCTTATGGGTTGGTGTCAGTCGGAAGTAGACATAATTGCGTGACGGGACGTCGGTAGATTCCTTTGGCGGTACGCCCTTCGACTACACGTACGCGGTGATCTTGCCCGGGAAAGGTGCGGGTAACGCGGCCAAGATCCCAATGAGAAGGCGGATTGTTCGCATGCTTCACCAATACGAGATCGTTTTGTTTAAGGTTGGTAGATTCGGTTTTCCATTTTAACCGCTGCTGCAGAGAATTTAAGTAATCTGAAGACCATACCTTCCAGAATAACTGCTTTCGTTTTTCTAACGCTACCCAACGCGAGAGCCGATTATCAGGTGCTTCGGAGACGTCGGGCGTAGGATGCTCATTTAAGGCTTTTCCAATTAAAAAGTGTCCCGGAGTTAGCGCCTCAAGTGACTCAACGTCATCTTTTAACTGGCATATCGGTCGAGAATTTACGATTGCTTCGATTTTGCATAGCAACGTACACATTTCTTCGAAAGTAGGAGTGCAATTACCCAGCGCGCGTTTCAAATGATGTTTTATCGACTTCACGCCTGCTTCCCATAACCCTCCAAAGTGGGGAGAAGCAGGAGGAATAAAGTCCCATTGGATTCCCTGAGCAGCGCATCGGTTTCGTAAATCAATATCTTTTGTGGCCTGTAAAAATTCGCGTCGTAATTCTCGATCAGCGCATACAAATGTTGTGCCGTTATCGGAAAAATTTTTTGCTGGAAGGCCTCTTCGCGAGACAAAGCGCTGGAATGCGGCAAGAAACGCGTTCGTAGAATAATCGGACACACATTCAATATGTATAGCGCGTGTAGCGAGACAGACGAAGATAGCTATATAAGCTTTGTGCGACTTATAGCCGCGGCCCGCAGTCTTACGCACGAGGTACGGTCCGGCGTAATCGACGCCCGTATTGGTGAATGGGTTGCTAGGCACAACACGAGCGGTCGGGAGGTCACCCATTAATTGGCTACCCATTTTAGCACGGTAACGCACGCACGCTACGCAGTTAGATATACACGCTTTCATTACACCTCGTGCGCCTAGCAACCAGTATCTGTTTCGCAGTGAACGGAGAGAGACCTGCAGCCCACCGTGCAAGGTGATAATGTGGAAGTGACGTGCGAGAAGCCTTGCCACGTGTCCTTGTGGTCAACACTGGATGCTTTTGTGAGTCAGGTATGGATGCATTTCGTAATCTGCCGCCGACGCGTATAAGCCCCTCGTTATCCCGGAACAAATTAAGAGAGCGAAGAGATCGCTCGCGGGTTACTAAAACGCCATTCTCGAGGCTCACGCGTTTGGTATCAAAGAATTGCCGCTGCAGTAGCCGACAAATCAGGTTTCGAGCGGAATCAATTTCCGTGGTTCCCAGAGCGAGCTCGTCAGGAACGCCACCCGCCTTGCGGGCTCGAGTAATAAAGCGAAAAGCAAAGGTTATGACTCCAAGTAAACGCGGCCATGCGGAGAATTTTAAAAGGAGTTCTGGCTCCTCGATATTAAGGTGGTGAGCAGCAAGTCTCCTCGATTCTTCGGAGGTCGAAAGTTGGGTGTGAGGAAGGTCAATCGGCCAATTCCTCTCGCAATCAGCTAGCCAGGCTGGCCCGTGCCACCATAATGAATGGTTAATGACAGCGGAGGTTGACAAACCCCGTGAAGCACAATCCGCCGGATTTTGTTCGGTGGGCACGTAGCGCCAAGCTGCTTTCGGTAATTTATCCTGGATGGCTGCCACCCGATTAGCGACGAACGGTTTCCAGCGCGTGGGTGAAGCAGCGATCCAGGATAGTGTTACGGTAGAGTCGGACCATAAATAGACGGACGAATTTACGAGTTTTAGCGTCTTAATCACGTAACGCGTGGCTTTTACTAATAGGTTGGCGGCGCAAAGTTCAAGTCTCGGTATTGTCACCGGTTTAATAGGCGTCACTTTAGTTTTAGCAAACACGAGGCTCACTCTTACATCGGATCCACTACACACGCGTAAGTACACAACGGCGGCGTAAGCTTTTGTTGACGCGTCCGCGAAACCGTGTACCTGAATGGTTTGTCTGTGTTGCATATCGTAGCCGGTCCAACGTGGGATTGTGATCCGATTCAGACCTGTGAGCTGTTCTTGGAACTGTTTGCAGAGTTTCCGTAAGTCGTCTGGTATAGTCTCGTCCCACTCGATCTTCCTTTGCCATAGAAGTTGCATTAAAACCTTTCCCTCAATGGTGATGGGAGCCACCCATCCAAGTGGGTCAAACAATTTAGCCAGTAGGGAAAGAAATGCTCTTTTAGTATTGGCCGGAGGTTGTGGAATTGTCCTGAATGAAAATTCATCGCGGGCCGGAGTCCATGTGATTCCGAGCACGCGGATTGACTCACCTTCATCCAGAGTTCGACTTACGGCAGAGTCCAATTCTTCTTTAGGAAAATCCTTCAGGAGCTCGGCGTTATTGGTGGCCCATTTGTGGGTGTGGAAGCCACCCGCCTTGAGGAGTGCCTTGAGCTGGAGACTCCGTTGCAGTAAGTCCTGGGGATTGTCGGCGCCAAAGAGAACATCGTCTACATAAACGTCGGAGGTGAGTATTTCAGCCGCCTTAGGAAATCGGTGTCCTTCGTCCTGTGCAAGCTGCAGCAGGACGCGGTTTGCCAGGTATGGAGCACACGCCGTTCCGTAGGTAACTGTGGTTAGTCGGAAATCCTTGACTTCGTCCTCTGGTGTAGGTCGCCAAAGAATCCGTTGCAAGTCCTGATCCGCAGGTGCGACACGGATTTGACGAAAAAAATGCGCGATGTCGGTTGACATCACGTATTGCGATTGCCTCCATCGCATGACAAGCGCGAAAAAATCGGCCTGCAACTTGGGACCTACAAGCAGGGCATCGTTAAGGGAACGTTCTCCGGTAGGTTTAAAGGATGCATTAAAGACAACTCTGATGGTTTTTAGGTTGCTTGCGTCTTTCAGCACAGCGTGGTGAGGGAGGTACCACGGCCCCCTGGTGTTGGTGTTGATGGACGACGCCAATTCCATATGGTGGCGAGCCAGGTAATCTCGGAGGAACTGTTGGTAGGCTTCTTCCATGGGTCGGTTTTTTGAAAGCCTCTTCTCCTGTTGTAGGAAAAGTCGGAGAGCGGCCTCACGTCCCCTTCGTAGTGCGATGACGTCTTTGTGCTTGAGGGGGAGACGCACCTGGTAACGACCTTCGGAGTCGCGCGTGTGAGTGTCAGAGAAATATTGTTCGCAAGCCTTATCTAATTCGGACATAGTGCAATGAGAGGGTACTTCTTCCAACGCCCAGAATCGGGAAAGCTCATCCAGCACTGGTTGAATCTCAGTCAGATGACTGACCATGAAGGGAGATGTGTTTTGGTTGATTACGCCGGGGTGTCCGGTGAGCACCCATCCGAACACTGTGCGCTGGAAGAAGGCGTGTGTATTGGGTATCGGCTCGAATTCCGGCCTTAAGAAGGCTCCCACACAATCGGCCCCTATTATAAGTAGTATCGGAGTTTCGGATGATGGCGATTCATCGGCTAGGTTTAAACGCCGATTGACGGTGCAAGGTACGCTCGGCGCGGCTAAATTATAATTAGACACTTTTCTAAGAATAAACGCATTTACATTTACAGGTGGAGTATTTCGATCGAGAGGTTCGATCGCCACCGTGGTTGCCGACCGGGAGCGCAGTTGGCTTGACGCGCCAGTGTTCCCCACTCGAGCGTCTACCGGTACCCTCTCCACCTTCAAAAGCTGCGCGACCGAGTCCGCCAGAAAGGATCCCTCCGCCGCCGAATCTAAGATGGCGCGGACTGAAACACACGCGCCGGATGGTCCGATTACGCGAACCGTGGCGGTGGGGAGAACGGTATTGGCGGCTTGAGCGCAAAAGGTATGGTGGGAGGTCAAACTGACATCTGTCTAAATGTTCACGGCTTGCCCGAGGCGCACTGACATTTAAATTTGCTGTATCTACACGTTCCGTAGACGAAAAGGAAGAAGAAGCGGACGGAAGGTTCGCGTTCGCCTGAAGGTGGAGAAGCGTATGGTGCCGTTTTCCGCAGGTCTGGCACACATTTTTACTCCGGCAGAGTCTGGTAGGATGGCCCGCGCGAAAACAATTAAGGCACCGTTTGTTTTTGCGTATGATCTCGATTCGCGCGGTAACCGACCTTCGACGGAGGTCGGGGCATCGGAAGACCGGGTGAACCTTGGCGCAAAGGAAACACGACTCGGCTTCGGTTTGTTGTTGCGACCTCAACGGGCGCGGAGACTCCTCGACGTTAGTCTGGTGCGACCTCAACGGACGCGGATTTGATTTAACGGTCGAATTCGTTTTCGGATTGGACGGTTCAGGGCCGTCTAACGGCGTGTCATTCGACATACGAATTTGATTCGCGAGGAAATTCATTAGGAACTCGTAATCCGGGAAAAAATTAGTATCTTCGAGGCGAGCCTCCCATGCTTGGCGGGTAGTTCGGTCGAATTTATCGACGACAATCGTAACAAAAACATCGAAGCCCGGCTCAAGAGGTCGACCTAAGCGTGCGGCTCCTATATAAGTTGCGATAATGCGACTCCTTAATTGGAAAAGATCCCGCGACCTATTTCGTCCTATGACCGAGAGAGCTCTAAAATCGCGAATTAATTTATACAACGTACTACGCTTATTCTCAAATAAGTCCGTGAGAGATTTCCAAGCGGGCTCGTACTCCTGTTCGAGCAGGGGAATTTCGCGAAACATCAATTCGGCTTCTCCAACCATACTCGTTTTCAGGAGGTACAGTTTTTGCAAATCTGACAAATCAGTGCGTGTATGTACGAGCGCGTTAAACATATCGCGAAACGCATTCCAGGAGCCGCTATCTCCATTAAATGTGGTGAGATTAATCTGCGGTACATCGAGGGATTGTTTACCCGGTTTTGGCGCCATTTCGCTGGCCTCGGCGATAACGGTTGCCGGAGGCGGCGTCCTATCGACAAGAGCCTCATACAGGTTATCGTGTACCTCCATCTGCGTATCGACAATTATATCATACTTATTTTTTGCAATGTAAGGATGATCCTCAATACCGAGAGTGGAGATGAGTGCCTCGATCCTATAGTTCCGTTCCTTACAGGTGTCGGCGATGGCTTCGAGTTGCTGGAGCTTGGACAGGATGGCCTTCTCAGATCTCTTTGGCAGTGCCGACTTGGTGTAATTGATCCAGATCTTCTTGATGTGCTGCAGATCCGAATCTTGTCTCCTCACAAGATCGTCGAGGATGACCTTGTTGTGGGCGGTCACATCGTCGCGGGTCGTTTGGCTCTTGGCGGTCTCCTGATCCCCGTCGTTGGGCATGGCGAAGCACACTCGCGGCACGGAAGTTTTAAAAGCAAACCATATCCGGCTCGAAGGACCAGAATGTACGCGATTGGTACTGGGGGATAAGCAGGTGACTGGGTCGAGGAAAAGGGAGAGCCAAAAGAACCGTTTGTGGTTAAATGAAAATGTATATTTACAATGATATTATGGAGGAGAATATAGAATGTAGTGGTAAATGAATAAAGGTCTGAAAGAGGATATCGGAAATAGATAGGAACGGAGGAATTAGACAGGAATAAGTGCGGTGTAGACTCTAAGCGAGCTAGCTTTTTAAAAAGCGAAAACGGTTAAATGCGCAATGCGAAGTATTTAGCGAAGTGTCGACTGTACGTAAGTAAGCGAAAGAGAGAGAGAGAGTCGGCACGGTCGCGTGCCTGGCTTTACTTTACCTCGGCTCCCCGAAAAGAGAGCGAAGTGGGGATACACAATGACCCGCACCTCGCACCTCTCATCAAGGAACCGAGGCGCCACTTTCCGTCCAAAGATCGCGCTCGCGAACAATTGCGAGGCGTGATTTGCGCCGATCTCCAACATTGTTATTGTATAATCTTTGCAATGTGGTTTCTCCTTATATCTCTTTCTTTTCTCTTCCACTTTTGATCTTTTATAGTTTATGTTTATCTCTTCGGGTGTTTGTCCTTCGGTTTCCTCTATCATGTTTCTTTTTTTCTCTGTCATTTTGTTTTGTAATGGTTCGTTTCTCCTTTTGGTTCCTTTGGTTTTAGTCATTATCTCTTTGTATATTCTGACCTCCTCGTTTTCCTCCATTTTAATATCATGATTTTCGTCTGTTTGCCCTTTCGCGCCCGGTAGGCGCGTAGGTTTACCCTCCAGATTTCTAGGTTAAATTTCTAGAATGAATGGGCTAAAGCCCACTTTCTCTTTAAAACCCTTATTCTTTAATTTTTTGTCTTAGTTTCCTTCGCTTGAGAGACGTTTAACCAGTCCTACCTCTTTTTCTTTCTACTTTCCACGTTAATCTCTAAATTAAACTTCTTGTCTGTCTAACTTACTGTTTCCAGCCCGACGCCATCTTCTCCTCCTTCGTAATGTGTGACATCCTGCATTATTGAAAACAAATTTTAAGTGCTCGTAAAAGACGAATTTTCGAAGCAAGTCTGAGCGCTTGAAACTGGCAAATTGAGTTCCCGAGTGAGTTTCGCCCTTTTTGCTCGTTATCGGCGGTTTGAAGGTACATTATGTAGTTTATAAATGACGTTCAGATGGCGTTAATGTTTGATATTTATTGTTTTAACAGTTTGAAGCAAATATTGAACATACGTTGTCTGTGTAGCCATTTTAGTCGTGTTTTCCATTATTTTGTGAACTTTTGTATTGAATGATGAGTGGTAAAGTATACATACGTCATAAAGGCACAAGATATGCCACCGCTGTTACAAAACGAAACAAAATAAGCAATTGGAGGTGACCTAACCATCATTCTATGGATAGCGTGTCGGACGAGTTCCTCAGTGCCTCAGCAAAAAAATTGAAAACGAGCGCTTTTGACGATGACAGAGTCATATATTGTTTGTATAGATTCTTATTATTGATTCCGGCTCGAAGTCGTCCAGAGAGTTGCGATCTGACTCAAATTTGACCGAAATTACCGTGGGGGCGTTAATTGTTTTATTTGGTTTAGTCGTTGTTCCGTCGTCGTTTGTAATGTTACTTGTTTTCAGCCATTTATTCATTCCGGTGTTTTTATTGCGTAGCGTTACGCTCTCCTTTGACTTGTTTCGTGTTGAATTAAGTTTATCGATTTTCGCGATCCAATTCCCTCTCCCTCGCCCTGTCCTGTTTGTCGTGTTCGTTTGTCCTGCTGAGTTATCGCTGATTGCTGTTATGCTAGATCTCGACAGTGCCGCTGCACAGCTTTCCCTCTTATTTGTAGTCTGTCCGGCGATTGTCCCTTGCTTTCGCCTGGCTCTGGTTTGTTTTGTTGAAGCCATTCTTTAACTTTTTTTTCTGGGGTGGGGTCTATTTCATTTAACACGTTGCGTGCCATGGGGGTCACCGGTGACCGGCGCTAAGTCGCTCTGTTTGGCCATGGGAGTCACCGATGACCCCCAAAAAAATTATTGCATTATACGCTCTTATATACTAATATTTACCTGTTGTGCAAAAAATTTCGAAAAAATATGTAACGCATAATAAGAAATTCACGTTGGCGGGACGCGGCGGACACGCAAAATCAGCGTGGCACGCAACGTGTTAATGAGTTTATACTTTCGTTTGAATTGCTCGATTCGGAAAAGATTCTGTTCGGGCTATCTATTTCTGAGTATGTGGGCTTTACGCGCGGTGCGATTGTATTTTCCGGGCTCGAGTCCGGTGCTGTTACTTTCTTTTCCATCTTGTCCGGTGTCTGTTGGTTTGCGTATGTAAGTACAGGGTCTTCCACTTAACGTGCAAGCGCTCGATCTAGTGAAAACGCTAACTTGGCAACAGCGCTAGACTCGATACGCGCGCCGCCGGGGACAGTGGCTGAAAGTATAACTTCCGTTGAGTACATGCTCACCCGGTCATTCTGACTTCGGGTCCCTTCGGCGAAATTCGGACGAAATCGGGAAGGGGCAACTTTGTATATGTCAAACGCGATCGGAGAAGCGAAACACGAGATTTCGACGGCCACGCGTATTCTCGCCAGATCGCAACCGAACGTTCGCTCATGCTACGAGCCCAAATTCAGTCTTCCAAAATCGTCCAAGACCGATTTCGTTCATACTTAGTACATATGTAGATACGTACACGGATTATCCATTCTGATAGTTTATTTGTCCCGCAAAAGCTTTGGAAAGAAGAAGAAGTAAATCAAGTTTTACTTTTTCTAAACACATTTACAGCAATAACTGGTTGACGAATTAAGATAACGGGACGATACTGATTGCAAAACGTCATAAAAATATTACGCTTAACCCATTTGCATCCAAGCGCGGAATAATCCGCGAGCCGCGACTGTCTTCCATCACCAAGCGCGGAGAAATCCGCGAGCCGCGATCGTCTGCTATCACCAAGCGCGGAGAAATCCGCGAGCCGTGACTGTCAGCTATTGCCAACAATGTGGAACAATCCGCGAGCCTACTTCTGCTTTTTTTACCAGTTGCAAAATATTCTTTGGTTGCGACAGACCACTTTTAACCATTTGTTGGAGTTATTTTCGTTTTTTCTGTGAAAATCTTTTAAACTGCCACTATGAGTAAGTGCTGTCAATCTATATTTAAATTCAAGAAATCCAAGTTTAGAAAAAAATCTTATTTTTTAATTTAATCTAAAATTTAGCTGCTCCAATGGGTTTTGAGTGTTTTGATTCGGATTCGAGTATTGAGGCACGACGTTCTAGAAGTCGTATCCGGAGGATTTTGTCAAGTGATGACAGCGAAAGTGAGCAGTGCAGCAGTCGTGTAAATGAAGAGTACGTGTGGAAAGCTCAGAATCATACTCCCATTATCCACGAATTTTCAAGTGTGAGTGGTGCAACGGTAGATACACGACGTCTCTCCAGGAGGGAGGTTTTCGAGCTATTTTTCAATAAGGAGTTAATTACAAAAATAATAACGGAGACAAATAAATATGGTGCAAGCGACGATGAGTTTACACGTCTTGAAGGCGACGAGTTAAAAGTATTTATTGCAATAAATATTTTAATGAGCCTTGTTTCTAAGCCCACGGTTCAAAGCTATTGGACTACAGATAAAAGTATAGAAACTCCGTATTTTAGAAATGTAATGAGCCGTAACCGATTTCTTTCTATTTACAAAAATTTACACTTTTCGAGTACAAATAATCCCAACGATGCACTGACAAAAATTCGAGAAATTACTCAAATAGTAAAAAAAACTTTCATGCGCATGTATGTCCCAAATAAAAACATCTCCATTGATGAATCTCTAATGGCATGTAGAAGTCGCTTGCATTATATTCAATTTATCCGAACAAAACGTGCGAGATTTGGTATCAAGTTTTATAAACTTTGTGATTCAGAATCGCGATACATACACAATTTCAGTATATATATAGGAAAAGATAAATCAGATACAGGATCTGCTAGCAGAAATGTTGTAATTAATTTGTTGAAAGAAAGTCAATTATTGCATAAGGGTTATTGTTTATACATTGATAATTGGTATAGTTCACCAACATTATACCGAGAATTATATAATAAGAAAACAAATATATGTGGAACAGCGCGAATAAATAGGAAAGGAATGCCTCCGAAATTAAAATCGTGTAAATTACAAAAGGGAGAAGCTGTTATATTTTGTACAAAAGAGATAGCAGCGATAAAGTGGAAAGATAAAAAAGATGTTGTTATGCTAAGTACTATGCACAATTTAAATTTTAGTGAAACAGGAAAACGAAACCGATATACTGGACAAAAGAATTTGAAACCAACAGCTGTAATAGATTATAATCGGCATAAGGGTGGAGTTGATGTAGGCGACCAGATGCTAAGCAAATTTCACGCAATGCGGAGATGTAAAAAAGCTTACAAAAAAACATTTTTTTATTTTATTGATATGATGTTGTTAAACAGTTATATCATTTTTAAAAATCATAAGAAAGATCGAGCGTTTCATGTGTTCAAACAGCTATTAGCCGAAGAAATTATCGACAAATATTTAGGCGACATAAATGTAAATAATGCACCTGTCAATGATTCTATTACGCGATTTACTGGCAGGCATTTTCCTGTACGGATACCTGCAACTGTAGCAAAAGGTAACAGAACATCAAAACGATGCGTTCTTTGTTTAAGTAAGTCAATTCGAAGAGAGACAGTCTTTAAATGCCATGTTTGTGATAAAGCGTTATGTATTGACCATTTTAAAGAATACCACGTAAAATAATTTATTTGAATTTTCATTATGTGTTCGGGAATCTCCCGAAGTAATTGGGTCACCGGCCACAGGACTTCGGCGGCAGCAGCTCCTGAGCGCCCGAAGTCACATGGTGTGACGTCACGCATCTCGCCGGCGACCGGTAGCCCACGTGCGACCGGCACTTGACTTTACGTACGGTTCAAATTGCGAACGCACGTGTTTTCTAAGAGTTTTTCGTTAGCGAGTGTAATTGTGTTTCCTGCATACTTGTGAGCCACGAGATTATGTAAGTTACTGATTACCTTTTCAATATCGAACGATAGTTCAATGCACAGAAATGCCACATAATTAATATAATTATGTGGCAGCTACATTGCGGCGCAACGTGGTTCACTTCGTGCTTCTCGATCTCTTAAACAGTCCTCTGTGCATTAATATAATCTCGTGGACTTTACTCTCAAATATACAACTCAATCTCGAGATCTCGCTGACGAAGCACGCGCGATCAACGATCGAATCTCAAATGTGCTCGCTCGATAGACTATCAGACTCTCAAAAATGTACCTGAGAATAAACGACTGTTAATCATTGTGAATTTACTTGTCTCAACCCCGGCTTAACACCATCCCGGCAATTATCTCGAGATAAACCACCGAAATCTCGAACATTTGGTCCTTCGAGCCGGATAGGGGTGAGACTTTGTGTGAAGTGCAGTGACTAAATTCTCAGGCTACATGACTTTCGCGCTCATAGACTTATTTCTGAGCCAGAAATCATCTCATCGGTATCGTGTGTAACACGTGTGCCATTTTCGAACTCGAGCCATGCGGTCGTTAGCCGGGTCAAAACCGTTGCGTCGCAATTGTGTATTGTGTTTAGAGTCAGTGAAGGTGACTTTTCGTGACTCTTATTGTGGACACTTTCGCGCCGTTAGCAACACCGGCGGATCTCATCCCCACCAGTGCCAACACTGACATGGCCGACCTGCAGAAGGAGGAGGCTCCCCCTCTCTCGTCGACGGAGAAGGAGAAGGAGCCGACGAAGGAGAAGGAGAAGGAGCCGACGAAGGAGAAGGAGAAGGAGCTGAAGAAGGAGAAACCCGCAGCGCGAGCTCTCTCTCCAGCCGCCAAGCAGACGACACCGACGGTGACAGTCCAGGCGGCCACCCCTCCTATCGAGACGGTGCGACGCACCAGGGCCTCGTCGCCTGGACTCCCGACCGACTTAATGTTCAAGACCAGAACCCAAGTCGGTCGGGTGACGAACTTGCGGAGACTCCTCGAGTCTTTACCTGCCGACGACGTCCTCCTCCCAGTCGAGGAAATACAACAGCTCAGGGCTCAATCGGAGGAGCTCCTGAAAGCATTCAAGAAGGAGCATGCATACATCGAGGTGTCGTGGCCTCGTGGATACGAAGAGCACGATTACGTCACCGGAGATTATGACCAGGCCGCCAGCGCGTTGGCTATGGAAATTACCCGGAGACTTAGCAGGCTGCAGCACAATGTCACCGTCGAGTTGCGAAAGGCTAGCCTCCGAGAAAGGATGGGAGCACCAACGGCGACTCCGAAGCTTCCGAAGATCTCCCTGCCAACGTTCGAGGGAGATTTTACGAAGTGGGCAGCCTTCAGTGAGCTGTTCACGTCACTAATCGTGGACAACGACTCGATTAGTGACGTTGAACGGCTCCAATATCTAAGGGGGAGCCTGACAGGTGAACCCTTAGATCTCATCTCGTCTCTCCCCGTGCAAGGAGACTCCTTCGCACCATCGTGGGAGAGGCTGCAGCAGCGGTACCATAACCGGAGGGCCCTGGTCCAGGCCCAGATCTGCAAACTGCAGTCAATGGTACCCATCAAACAACGCACTGCCAAGGGCCTGAGGCAAATCATTGCTACGGTCCGTGACGTCGACACCGCTCTCTGTTCTCTGGCCACGCTCGAGGAAGTGCACAGTGCTATGCTCATTCATCAGGCCGTCCATTGCATGGACAAGACCACCAGGGAGGCCTGGGAGGTGCATATTGGCTCCTCTGACTCATTGCCCACCCGGAAACAGCTGGTTGCATTGGTCTCCAACCAGGCAGTGGCCATTGAGGCCTCGGAGGCTGCTGCCGGAGGCTCCAGCCAGCCCCACAAAGCACCAACGTCAGCGCAGGTGGTGAGTGCTCAGCGAACCTCCCACTCTGCAGCGCAAGCACGACCACCAGTGCAAAGGAGCAAGCTACCTGGGTCCCAGTATCGCCCACAGCAGCAGTTCTTCCCCTGTGACTGCTGCCAGCAGGACCACTTCATCGTCTCCTGTGCCAAGTTTAGGGGCCTCACCACCGCAGCTCGCAAGCAGCTGGTCAACAGTCTTGCGTTGTGTCACAACTGCATGGGACGACACGTGACAGCAAACTGCAAGTCTCCTCATCGCTGCAAGGAGTGTGGTGACCAGCACCACACTCTTCTTCATCTCGCAGCAACCAGCACCTCAGGCTGAGGTGTTGGTGCAGTCGTCACCCCAGAGGAGGTGGATCAGCGACCCATCCCTCACTCAAGCTCGTGGTCTACTTCGCTTTCAAACTCGTGCTCAAACTCGTGCAATGGTCAAAGGCTTGTGGCAACCGCCACATATGGCAACCACACTCTCCTGGCAACAGCCATCGCTCAGGTCGCTTCATCAACAGCATTCCACGACGTGAGGCTGCTGGTCGACGCAGGATCTGAATTGACTTTCGTCACAGAGGCTCTGATACTCGATCTCGGAATTCAACGCACATCATCTCACATCTCTATTCTTGGCGTTAGTGGAAACCCAGTGGCACAAACTCGTGGTGTCACCATGCTCCAAGTAAAATCAATTTATATTGAGACTACCATCTATATTCGAGCTCATGTTCTGCGAACATTAACGACGATTTTACCTGCCTGCCACATTCTACAAGCAAACTGGCCTCATCTCGATAACCTCAAACTGGCAGACCCACGGTATCTGCACCCACGACCCGTGGATATCATCATTGGTGCAGATTACTATGGTCAGATTATAAAGCCAAACATTATCAAAGGGCCACCATCAACGCCAATCGCCCAGCTCTCAATCTTCGGATGGTTGGTTCTTGGACCAACAAACTCTCCTGAACGTCAAGCACATTCGTCATACACCATTATGGTCGACAACGAGAGCAACGCCTCAATACAACAGCTGTTGACGAAATTCTGGGTCCAGGAGGAGCTGCCGAATGATTCTCCTTCTCGCCTCACACCAGAGGAGCAAGAATGTGAGGAACACTTCCTTGCAACACATTCTCGAGATGCAACTGGGCGATACATCGTGCGAATTCCGATGAAAACATCTCCATTGGCCTTGGGCAACTCGTACAAAACAGCTCACTCCTGTCTGCGACGCACCCTCAACAAGCTGAAGAGGGACAACGAATACCGTGAGTTGTATCACACGTTTATGAGTGAGTACGAGAAACTCGGCCATATGGCTCAAGCCTCATCAATCTCAGCCAATGACCATTCTATATACTATTTGCCACACCATGGAGTTCTCAAGCCTGACAGCACTTCAACGAAGCTGAGGGTAGTCTTCAATGGATCGAGCTCGACAACAACAGGACTTTCAGTCAACGACTTGATGCACACTGGTGCAAACCTACTGCTCAACGTCACTGATGTTCTCTTATGGGTTCGCCAGCACAAGTACGTCTTCGCTACTGACATTACGAAGATGTACCGACAAATAAAGGTCCATGAAGACGATTGGAAGCTCCAAAGGATACTGTGGGTCAACGACGAAGGAGTTGAAACTCCTTACAATTTAACCACAGTCACCTATGGCATGAAGGCAGCGCCATTTCTCGCCGTCCGGACACTACTACAACTTGTGGAGGATGAAGGTGACAAGTATCCATTGGCGGTGGCATCTCTCAAGCACGCCCGATACGTCGACGACATTTTTGGCGGCGCCGATACATGCGAAGATTTGATTGAGACCGCACAACAACTATTGCAGCTCTGTAGCGCGGGCGGTTTCCCACTTGCCAAGTGGCACTCCAACCACGCAGCACTGCTTCAGGCGGTCTCACCGACCACAGCATCTCAAGAAACAACTCTTTCTCTCGACGACTGCAATACCAAAATTCTCGGACTACGATGGAACTCGATCAACGATCATTTCACGTTTGCGACCAAGGCACCAACCCACTACAAGCTCTCAAAACGCCTCATTCTATCTGAAGTCGCTCAAATTTTTGATCCGCTTGGACTTTTGTCTCCAGTTATAATTCGTGCTAAAATGCTTTTGCAGGAATTGTGGCTGTACAAACTCGATTGGGACGATCCACTGCCGTCTCAAGTCACATCTCGATGGAACGCGATCAGAGAAGATCTCACAAGACTGGCCAGTCTCTCGATACCAAGGTGGCTCAACACCTACAACAGCTCGACAGTGGAATTACATGGCTTCTCTGACGCATCTCAACTTGCCATGGCAGCAGTAATTTACATTACTGTCATCTCGCCGTCCACAGATCTCAGAGTGACGTCGCTCGTGTGCGCCAAGACAAAGGTCGCACCTCTCAAACGCCTTACTGTCCCGAGACTCGAACTCTCTGCTGCATTGATGCTTGCCAAGCTCATGCAATACGTTCAAGCACATCTCAAGCTCGACATTGCCAATGTCTACCTGTGGACGGATTCTCAAGTGACACACACATGGATCAAATCGCAAGCTGCCCGGTGGAAGGACTACGTCAGGAATCGTGTAACGCAGATCCAGGAACTAACATCTCATGCGCATTGGCGACACGTTCCTGGCACCTCCAATCCAGCCGACTGCGCATCTCGAGGCATCTCAACAGCTCAGCTTGAACAACACCAGCTATGGTGGACGGGACCACCATGGCTTTCTCAATCCAGCCAGGCATGGCCAAAAACCACAACCGAGACGGACCCGTCTAGTGCCTTGGAAGCTCGTCCTGGAATCTCGAATGTGCTAACAGCACAAAAATCTGAGTATCACTGGGATCTTATCTACAAATACTCATCTCTCGCCAAACTCCTCAATGTTACTGCAGCTTGTTTCAGATTTATTTCGAGGCTACGAGCATCTGAGCCAGCTCCAGCAACAAACAAAGCAGTGGGTGATGTGACACAAGCCAGACTATTCTGGATTAAAGCCACTCAATCTGCTTTTTTCAATCTCGAGCTCAAGACACTCGCTGGAGGAGACACACTTCCGCCATCTCACGTCTTCAGCCGTCTCACCGCCTTTATCGACAACGAAGGAGTGATACGTGTTGGAGGCCGACTCGAAAATGCACATCTCGAATACACTGCAAAGCACCCAGCAATTCTACCTCGCCACTCTCGTTTGACCGAACTAATTATTGATGCTTCTCATAAAAGGACTTTTCATGGAGGCACACAATTAACTCTATCTGATACCAGGCAACGCTACTGGATCATCGGCGGACGAGCAGCAATCAAGGCTCACGTGCTCAGGTGTGTTGTGTGTGCTCGACAGAGGGGGATCCGTGCCCATCAACTGATGGGCCAACTACCTCTCGCACGAGTCACACCATCACCACCGTTTTCGCACACCGGCATAGATTATGCCGGCCCCATCACCTTGACAACATGGAAAGGGCGAGGAGCAAAAACGCAAAAGGGGTGGATATGCGTATTCGTGTGCTTGGCGACGTCAGCAGTGCATCTCGACCTGGTCACCGACTACTCCACCGATGGATTCATCGCCACTTATCGTCGATTTACAGCTCGCAGAGGCATCCCACACACTCTGTACTCAGACTGTGGGACAAACCTTGTAGGAGCTGACAGCACTCTGAAGGCCATGTTCTCGAAAAACACCGCAGAGAACCAACGATTATCTGCTCTCTTCGTCAACGACTGTACAACTTGGTCTTTCAACCCGCCAGCGGCCCCTCACATGGGAGGAAAATGGGAAGCAGTGGTAAAGTCGATGAAATTTCACCTCCAACGGACAGTAAAGGAAACATTATTGACTTACGAGGAGTATGCCACGTTACTCACTCAAATTGAAGCGACGCTGAACTCTCGACCACTGGAGCCTCTCAGTGACGATCCTGAAGACTTTAGCGCACTGACACCATCTCATTTTCTCATCGGAAGACCAATCTCGACACTGCCTGAACCAACGGTCGAGCATGTGAATCTTCCTCCTCGAGCTCGGTGGCAACGAATTCAACAATCGTTACAACGATTTTGGAGACAATGGTCGACGCAATACTTGCAACGCATGCAATCAATCTCGAAGTGGCACCACCCATCCAATCTCATCAAGGTCGGATCTCTCGTCTTAATCACAGACGAGCGTTTTCCACCCTGCAAGTGGCCGCTTGCCCGGGTTCTCCAGCTACACCCAGGACAAGATGGACTGACACGAGTTGTCACTCTTAAGACGGCAACGACCCAACTAACTCGACCAACTGCAAAGTTGGCTCTTTTGCCTGTTTCAGAACCTGAATCAACATCATCAGCATCCTGCTGATCGCGGGCGGAATGTTCGGGAATCTCCCGAAGTAATTGGGTCACCGGCCACAGGACTTCGGCGGCAGCAGCTCCTGAGCGCCCGAAGTCACATGGTGTGACGTCACGCATCTCGCCGGCGACCGGTAGCCCACGTGCGACCGGCACTTCACTTTACGTACGGTTCAAATTGCGAACGCACGTGTTTTCTAAGAGTTTTTCGTTAGCGAGTGTAATTGTGTTTCCTGCATACTTGTGAGCCACGAGATTATGTAAGTTACTGATTACCTTTTCAATATCGAACGATAGTTCAATGCACAGAAATGCCACATAATTAATATAATTATGTGGCAGCTACATTGCGGCGCAACGTGGTTCACTTCGTGCTTCTCGATCTCTTAAACAGTCCTCTGTGCATTAATATAATCTCGTGGACTTTACTCTCAAATATACAACTCAATCTCGAGATCTCGCTGACGAAGCACGCGCGATCAACGATCGAATCTCAAATGTGCTCGCTCGATAGACTATCAGACTCTCAAAAATGTACCTGAGAATAAACGACTGTTAATCATTGTGAATTTACTTGTCTCAACCCCGGCTTAACACCATCCCGGCAATTATCTCGAGATAAACCACCGAAATCTCGAACATTATGATATAAATAATTTCATTTTATGTATAAAAAAATATTTGTTTTTCCTTTATCTAAAAAAAATGTAAAATACAATATTTCCGATATAACACTGTGTATCAATTGTTTTAAACAGTACATTGTAAACTCAATGAACAATTTGGATACTCGTTACGGCACATACGATTGACCGCGCGCGGTGATACGAGTCAGTCCTCAGTTGAACATCGCGGAGGTTTCAACGCGGCAGCGTAAGTAGAGCGATGATGCAAATGGGTTAATTTCAACATACTAAATAAATGGAAAAAGTCAATGTTACAGTGTAGCTGTATATAAAAAAAGTCTGACAATCAGCTCAAGAGTGTCGGTAGCGCCGAGCCAATGTGTTAGACTGGTACGGCGGAGAAAACTTTTCGCCTGGGTTCGAATCCTGTTAGGTACATTTTTTTTTTTCATCATTTTTTCCTCTCTTTGTGCAACAATAATTAACATTTATTGTCACCTTTGACGTGTATTCATCTATACCCTCATACTAGATACTACAACTTTTCTTTGTAATATGTTTTGGTACATGGAAAAATCATAAATATTTTATTTGAGGGAAAAAAGGGAAGACCACGTCTAATTCTCGCGGGTTGAAGGTTGTTTTTATTTATTAGGCGATACGCAAAATTGTCCCCGTCAATAATTGGTGGCCCTGAAAAGGGTCGATTAGTCCCTCCGAATACCGAACTTCGCGCGATCGTGCCTGGGATCACGGTCCCGGGATGGCTTGGCTGCGGAACACACACATTCTAACAAGACGTTCGCTACTTGGGCCGGTGTAGCCGGCGTTGGTCAATTGTTCTCAAAGCGATAACGCATAAAAAAACTTTTGAAGTGGGCTGACGACATCGGGCGAGCAGCCAGCTCGAGCCGTGACGCATTGGTATTAGTGACCTATCTGTGAGGGTCAGAAATGATCCAGGCTCGATGCGCGAAGTTCGGTAGTCGGAGGGTCTAATCGGCTGTGGCGACCTAACGCACGCACGTGCAAGCCGATGCGAACGTCTCACAATGTTGCTTCGGCGCACGTTTGCCCAAAACAGTTGCCGACCACCCTCTCCCGCTTTTGCAAGTACCGCTGCGTCTTTGTCCGCCGGGCCTATAAGAAGGACCCCGAACAGACCAGCGGGTCAGTTAGTTTTCCCAGATTAAAGTGTGTACGACGCAAGCGTAATAAACCAAATATATTGAAGCGACTCAGGATTCTTCACGCCGCCTTTATTTCCACACGGCCCTTATCAGGGCCACGAATCATTAACGGGGACAATTTTGCGTATCGCCTAATAAATAAAAACAACCTTCAGCCCGCGAGAATTAGACGTGGTCTTCCCTTTTTCCCTCAAATAAAATATTTATGATTTTTCCATGTACCAAAACATATTACAAAGAAAAGTTGTAGTATCTAGTATGAGGGTATAGATGAATAAACGTCAAAGGTGACAATAAATGTTAATTATTGTTGCACAAAGAGAGGAAAAAATGATGAAAAAAAAAATGTACCTAACAGGATTCGAACCCAGGCAAAAAGTTTTCTCCGCCGTACCAGACTGTCACATTGGCCCGGCGCTACTGACACTCTCCAGTTGATTGTCAGTCTTTTTTTATATAAGGCTGCACTGAAAAATCGACTTTTTTTGCAACATATTATTCCAGGCAGTTTCAATTTAGGATGCAGAAGTTGTAAACGATTAATTGATTTCTTGGCGTTTCAATAATTTACAAAAACCAAAGTATAAAAACATTGAATGTTTACTTTCGACGCTAGTACCTTCTGAACAAACGAACA
Organism: Anoplius nigerrimus; assembly: GCA_914767735.1. Taxonomy (NCBI): domain Eukaryota; kingdom Metazoa; phylum Arthropoda; class Insecta; order Hymenoptera; family Pompilidae; genus Anoplius; species Anoplius nigerrimus. The sequence continues at coordinate 85,334 of CAJZBX010000922.1, forward strand.
TAATGAATTTATATCGGTAACAAGGAATAATCACAAGAAATAAAACTTTATTGTGACATATCATATTACATAGGTCACATTTACAACATTTAAGTTATGAAGAATGTTGCCGCGATGTCGAGCGTGGGGAGTCTTCTTCCTGGCAAGCGAACTGAACTCGGCAAGTCTAAACATTCAGTGAACAGATGATAGCAGGCAATTTAACATATTATAATAGATACCAAAGGTTTTCTTTTTAATATATTTTGGTACATGAAAAAATCATAAATATTTTATTTAGGCGAAAAAGGGAAGACCACATCTAATTCTCGTGGGTTGAAGGTTTTTTTTATTTATTATTCGAAACGCAAAATTGTCTTCGTCAATAATTGATGGCCCTGACAAGGGCCGATTAGACCCTGCGACTACAGGTGGTGTTCAAGGTGACCTCCGTTGATGGCCAAACACGCGCGCGCTCTTCTCTTTATAGAATCACATACTTTTTTTAATTCTTGATTAATAGAAGAAACCCTTTTTTGTTTGAGTGATTTTGACCATGCTTTATTTTGAACAAATCTTCTCTACATGTTTCAACACAACATGTTAGCAACAAAGAAACAAAACCTGACATCAGATCACAAGTAGTTAAGGACATTATAGAATTTAAAAACAATCGAAAAAGTACCAACGATGACACAATTAAAAAAGTATTAAAAGCAAAACAATTTCTTAAAAACCATCCTAACCTATTAGTAACAAAAGCGGACAAAGGCAACGTGACCGTCATTATGGAAAAAGAGCAATATGATAGAAAGATTATGAACCTCCTAAACGACCAAACCACATACATGACAGTAAAAACAGATCCGACACATAGAATTCAAACAGACGTTAACAGATTGGCCAAAAAATGGAAAAACAAAAATTACATTAGTAAAAACACAAAAGACTACCTAACAAATCACGCCTCAATAATTCCAAAGATATACGGCCTTCCGAAGATACATAAACCTGACGTTCTTTTACGACCAATTGTCTCTTGCGTTAATTCACCAACATATAATTTAGCCAAATATCTTTCCAAAATCATCCAACCAACATTAGGGAAAACAAAATATGATGTACACAATAGTTACGAGTTTGCCAAGGAAATTAAGAATATTACAATACCAGAAGGACATAAATTGATTTCATTTGATGTAACATCTTTTTACACAAATATTGACTCAGAACTCATTATTAAATGTATAAAAAGAAGGTAGTCCAAAATGAGGGACACTACCAACATACCTTTAAAAGAAATTATCGAAGGGGTCAATTTGTGCCTAAACTCAACATATTTCACATACAATGGTACAATATATAAGCAATTTTTTGGTTCTCCCATGGGTTCACCAATATCAGCAATAGTAGCCAACTTGACGATGGAATACGCACTACCAGACCTTGTCCGTAAGGCGCCTTACAAACCGACCTTCATAAAACGTTACGTTGACGATCTAATACTGGAGCTACCAGAATGTCAAATCGAACCCATGAGCATCCATTTCAACAGTTACAATAAAAGATTAAAATTTACATACGAAATAGAAAATAACAATAGCATTAATTTCCTCGACATTTTACTGATTAACAATAGAAATGGCACAATATCATACAAATGGTTCAAAAAGGAAACGGCCTCAGGGAGATACTTGAATTTTAAATCACATCACCCTTTTACACAAAAATCAAACATAGTCATCAATGCAATAGACAAAGGACTTAAACTATCACAACCTGACTTCAGACCAGACATTATTAACACAATAAAAAAAGACCTACTAGACAATGGATACCCTATAGAACTAATAGAGTCACAATTAAAAAATAGAACGGATCTCCTATATAACACTGGTAACAGAAAAGAAAAGAAAACCTCAAATGCCACAATTATCGCGACCCTTACGATCCCATATGTCCAGAACCTTGGTCCAAAAATAAGGAATACGCTAAAAAGATACAACATCCGTACAGTGTTTTAAACATCCAAAAACCTGTATGACAACCTTTTTAGCAAAATTAAAGATAGAACACCAAAAGACATGGTCTCCAATGTGGTGTACAAGATCCCCTGTCTCGGCTGTAAACAGTGTTATGTAGGGCAAACGAAGCAACATTTAAAAAATAGAATTGCAGGCCACAAAAACAATATAAAATCAGATGTAAATCAACACACAGCTCTAACTAAACACATAATACAGACAGACCACAATTTTGATTACAAAAATACCGCAATATTAGACACAGAACCAATTTACAAAAAACGCATTATAAAAGAGATGATTCATATCGAGCAAGAAAACACAGTCAATCTGAAAACTGACACCGATGGTCTTAGCAATTTGTACCTTTCGATCATTAACGGTAACACAGGTCTTGGGAATGCCTCTATAAATATAAACGACGCTACCACTGAGAACGATGACTGAAACAATGTAACTTAATTTACTTATATCTTACATATACAACTTTAGTTTATTGGAGAAAATAGACAGTAGGCGATGAAAATATAGCAACTCGTACCTGGGGTTCCTCCTTTCGACAGGACAGATAAAGTGGAATCATAGGTACATCGCCGAATGTAACTTAGGTTTAAAGAAAAACAGTGGAGAAAATGGGGATAGTAGGCGATGGAAAAATATAGCAACAATTACTTGGGGTTCCTCTTTTCAATAAGATAGACAAAGAGGAACCATGAGTACATCTCTGAATTTCAAATCTCAAATTATCCGCGGCAAAACACACACACACACACAAACACAAACACACATAATCACCACATGTTAAAGACGTAAACAGACTAACGAACGAACGACGGACACGGAAAGACGAAACAGCCCCCCCACTACCTGACGACCGGACAGTAGACAAGAATTCGCGAATTACATAAAGAAGCAATCAGTTCATCACCTAACGTACCAGAACACACATCCTCGGAACCTTGTACATAGTTAAGCAATAATGACGAGGAAAAAGAAGAAAACCAAATAAAACAGAGCGGAAAAGACACGGACACAAACAGACTCACATCACACCAGGCACACGACCGTAGAACATAAGGTATTTCCACACACACGCACATTGTAAATAATATTCAAAAGTAATTGTACAGCATCAATATATAATAGCACACACAAATATAATTATAAACATTCGTAGAACTCCTGATGAGGACACCATTGTTGTGTTAAAACATGTAGAGAAGATTTGTTCAAAATAAAGCATGGTCAAAATCACTCAACCAAAAAAGGGTCTCTTCTATTAATCAAGAATTCATCAAAGTGTTGAGCAACATAAATACTTTTTTTAAGGATTGCAAACAAATGTATCAGAAGCTTGCGATTGTGTGGATTCCGCTATCGCTTCCTTTTGTCATTGCTTAAAGGACCCGTGTATCTTTTATTTTACTTGGAAATCGTGAGTTTCGAGGAGGTCAGTTTAGTTCAACATGTACACCGCCGAGCAACGTGTCTTCATCGTGAAGAATTATTATTGGACGCATTCCTTGGTGGGAAGCCAGGATGCTTTCCAAGCGGAATTTCCGGATCTGCCATGTCCGGACATAAGTACAGTGAGCCGCTTGGTGAAGAAGTTTGAGCGACTTGCAAGTTTGCAGAACCAAACACGTACGCGCCCGAAATTAGTGTTAACGCCTCGCAAATTAGCCAAGGTTCGCGACGTGTTAGATGCCGAACCGGGTACGTCTGTGTCCAAATTAAAACAACGCTGTGGGCTCTCTCAGGGGAGCGCGCACCGGGCGATAAGAATGTTGCACATGCGGTCATTTCGGCATACCGTTGTGCATGAATTACAAGGACCTGACTGCGTTGCGCGGGTCAAATACTGTAAATGGCTGTTGGATGTTTTACAACACCAAGAGCCAAACATATTTGATAGAGTGTTTTTCACGGACGAAGCGTGGTTCCACTTAGATGGGCACGTGAACTCCCAAAATACCAGAGTGTGGGCCACGAGAAATCCTCATAAAATTATTCAACGGTTGTTACATTCGAAAAAGATAGGTGTGTGGTGCGCTGTTTCACAACGGCGCATTGTAGGCCCCATATTTTTCGAGTGCACGGTAACGGCCCAATTTTATCAGGAGATAATAATGCAATTTATTGCATTATTGGAAACTGACGAGAGGTCCTGTTGGTTTCAACAGGACGGTGCCCCGGCTCACACTGCAGCATCTACATTAGAGATGCTGCAAGAGTTTTTCGGGCATAAATTAATATCTCGTGGGTTATGGCCACCTCGGTCTCCGGATTTAACTCCCCCAGATTTCTTTCTCTGGGGGACGCTAAAATGTAATATTTATAAAAAAAACCTGCGAACAATAGAAGAGCTGAAAGTAGCCATCGAAACCGAGATACGCAACGTATCATCAGGTTCGCTCAAACGCGTATTTAGATCAGTGAAAAGAAGGGCGCGTTTGTGTTTGGCTGTCAACGGAGGTCATTTTGAACAGAAACTCTAGTCGCAGGGTGTAATCGGCCCTTGTCAGGGCCACCAATTATTGACGAGGACAATTTTGCGGATCGCATAATAAATAAAAACAACCTTCAAACCACGAGAATTAGACGTCGTTCTCCCTTTTTCCCTTAAATAAAATATTTATGATTTTTCCATGCACCAAAACATATTAAAAAGAAAAGCTGTGGTACCTATTATAATACATATGTTAAATTGCCTGCTATCATCTGTTCACTGAATGTTTAGACTTGCCGAGTTCAGTTCGCTTGCCAGGAAGAAGACTCCCCACGCTCGACATCGCGGCAACATCCTTCATAACTTACTTAAATGTTGTAAATGTGAACTATGTAATATGATATGTCACAATAAAGTTTTATTTCTTGTGATTATTCCTTGTTACCGATATAAATTCATTATGTTCGTTTGTTCAGAAGGTACTAGCGTCGAAAGTAAACATTCAATGTTTTTATACTTTGGTTTTTGTAAATTATTGAAACGCCAAGAAATCAATTAATCGTTTACAACTTCTGCATCCTAAATTGAAACTGCCTGGATGATATGTTGAAATTAAGCGTAATATTTTTATGACGTTTTGCAATCAGTATCGTCCCGTTATCTTAATTCGTCAACCAGTTATTGCTGTAAATGTGTTTAGAAAAAGTAAAACTTGATTTAACTCTTCTTCTTTCCAAAGCTTTTGCGGGACAAATAAACTATCAGAATGGATAATCCGTGTACGTATCTACGGATGTACTAAGTTTGAACGAAATCGGTCTTGGACGATTTTGGAAGACTGTAAGACGAGAAAAATGGAAAAAATTCGTACTCGGGTGGGCCGGGATTCGAACCCGGGTCTCCTCGATTGCCGGTCGGGTGCTCTAACCACTAAGCTACCCAAGCCCTTATACGAATCCTTTCCATTTACATATCTATTGACGTACGTTACTTTCTATACTGTTACAATTCGGCCAGCCTGACAATGTGGCCGTCCTCGGACACTCCTTCTGAGTTCCGCCCGGACGTCACAACCACAATCATCCTTTGTCAGCTGCCTACTATTCTACATACATTTATAATTCGGCCGTATCCAGAATTATAAACAATTGCAATTCACACTTTTTGTCAGGACGCGCGGGCCATATCCCACTTCTGATGTTGTAAGACGAGAAAAATGGAAAAAATTCGTACTCGGGTGGGCCGGGATTCGAACCCGGGTCTCCTCGATTGCCGGTCGGGTGCTCTAACCACTAAGCTGCCCAAGCCCTTATACGAATCCTTTCCATTTACATATCTATTGACGTACGTTACTTTCTATACTGTTACAAGACTGAATTTGGGCTCGTAGCATGAGCGAACGTTCGGTTGCGATCTGGCGAGAATACGCGTGGCCGTCGAAATCTCGTGTTTCGCTTCTCCGATCGCGTTTGACATATACAAAGTTGCCCCTTCCCGGTTTCGTCCGAATTTCGCCAAAGGGACCCGAAGTCAGAATGACCGGGTGAGCATGTATTGGCATGTACTCAACAGAAGTTATACTTTCAGCCACTGTCCCCGGCGGCGCGCGTATCGAGTCTAGCGCTGTTGCCAAGTTAGCATTGAGCGCTTGCACGTTAAGTGGAAGACCCTGTATGGTTGTGTCTTTATCTGTCTCTTTTACTGTTACGCGTTTTCCGCGCAATTGTTTCAGTCTCCTTCCCCTTAGTGCGATTCCCTTCGGCTTAATACGTCTTTTGTCTACCTCCGCGTCCCTACCTGCGCTCGCGGTTACTGGGCGGAAGTCGGCACAATCGTCGACTGTTTGACGCTTGAATCTTACACTTCGTGTTTCTCTCTTGCGAATTTAATGATGCAATTTTATTTCAGGGTACATAATGCTTAACCTTTTCGCTGCGGAGCGCCTACAAATGAATTACTCTCTCAGCAGCCGGCGCGATAGTTGATTATCTGTACGGACGACACGGTACGCGAGACGCTCGTAAGACGGGGTGTGGAACCGATTTTGCTTGTCGTTTCCTTGAGGCGACTGGCCGACACGGCAACCAAACAATAATAGTAATAACAATAATAAATAATAAATATTAACAATTTTAGTAATTTTTAATCATTTTTAATAATCTTAAATAATATAAACAATCTTTAATAATATTTCTGTGTATGATATAATTTAAAGCAGGGTTCAGTACATAATCCAACGTTACAGTCTTCGCATTCATATCCTGTTTCGGTTCGCTTCTTGTGTTTGCTGCAAACCACACATTTCCGCCGACCGTTTTGTTGGATTCCTGTTGGATTAGTATATTTTGATAGAAAATGTCCTGGAACCAGTCGGAGAAGATTATGTTTGGATGCAGTTTGACCTCCAGACTTATTGCTGCATACATTGTCATTTTGATATTTTAGAAGAATTTCTCGAATTAGACATAAATGAAATTTTGCAAATGTTATGTTCTTTTTGGATGTAATTTTATACAGTACGTAAGCATTATAAATGCAAAGGTCCAGCATGTGAAAAAAAAAATATCTTTTACCACTTCAAAGTTTTTCGAATAGTAGTAATCGAATTTAAAACCATATCTGTTTTGTCAACTGCTCCCATATCGCGATTGTAGTCTATTATGACAGTTGGTTTTAATGTTGGTGTTCCTGTTTTAATATCAATCTTTTTTGTTTCTGTATACTCAGCAGAATGGTAGCTTGATAACATTAACACTTCTCTTTTATCCATCCATTTTAGTGCTAACAGTTTATCCGTAGACTGAAACACAAGTTCGTGTTTGCATAATTTAGTAGACATATTAGGCATTCCACGTCTGGTTTTCCTCACTGTTCCAAATGCATTTGTCTTATTATGATATAGGAGCGAAAATAGTGCCGGGCTTGAGTACCAATTATCAGTTATCAAAACATCACCTTTATTTAGATACGGTTCCATCAGCGTCATGACAATATTCCCGGATTTGCCGATCTCTGCTAAATGATTGTTATTCATCTCCGTGCGTGCTCCACAATAGACTATAAAATCTTCGATGTACCCCGTATAACAGTCGCAGATAACATACGACTTGATTCCAAATCTACTTCGTTTTGAAGTTATATATTGCTTGAAGTGACATCGTCTTTTGAAAAGAAGCAAGCTTTCGTCGATGCATAAATGCTTATGCGGTTAAAATGCTCGTGAAAAAGAATTACGCAGTCTATCGATGATGCTCCGTATCTTTATCAGCGGATCTTGATTTGTTGTCATGAAAGTGCAACATATGTAATAGAGCTACATATCTGTCTTTTTTCATTATTTTTGGAATACTTTCCGTGCGTATTAGTTCATCGGTTGACCAGTATTCGTCTATTAAGGGCGGAGTAAGGTATTTAATTTTTTTTTATTTTTTTAATTGAATGCATGATATCTTAAGAATATTATGTCAAAATTTCAAGTCGATTGGAGCAAAATTGACGAAGTTACCAGTATTTGTATACATGTCCGATTTTAATTCCTACCCGACCCGAGCGTGTTATTCTTTCCTGGCAGGTGTTTCTCTCTCTATATAATACCTAATCTTATCCCTCAGTTTTATTGATAGAAATTGCGACTTAACATTTAGCCGACCGATCGGGGAGATCTCCCCATTTTGAAGCAAGTCGGCACTGAAACTGAGGCAGGAAAGAAGATCAAAAGAAAGTCTGGGTGGTAAAGGGAAGCTTACCGCCAAAATGATTGATAAACTGACGGTATACTACGGTTTGGCTATTAGATGTAACTCTGATTTCGTGGAAAATATGAAGAATGGTATCTGGGCAACGTTCGATCACTACAGTTCGACGGACAAGAATCCACAACATAAAAAATGCCCGAGCGGCGCGGACTCCTGGTGCGAATGGCAACAAGTCGCAGCTGCTAATGCATTGGATTCGTTCAAACACACGTACAGTGCTTTTCCCGAGGATGTTTTGAATGCCATCAAGCCTATCTATGAAGATTTGAGCAAAGATGCCCTCTTGGAGCGATGTGTCGGAGGCTTCACGCAAAACAACAATGAGAGTTTGAACCACCTTATTTGGAAAATCTCACCAAAGCACTTGAGCGGAACCTCTGTCATCGTTAAAGTTGCGGCTTATGTGCCAGCCAGTGTCTTCAATGAAGGTTCTTTTGCATTACTAACCTTCATGGAAGGCATGGGAATCAGTAGTGGATCAAGTGCTCATGACTGGGCGCGGTCAACTGACTACATCCGTATAAGCCGAGCAGAGCAGGAAGCCGAAAGACGAACTAAAGAAGGCAGGATTCGTCGTAGACTGGAGCAAAAAAGTGATTTAGACATCATGGATAGTAGCAACATCCTTTATGAACCTGGTATTGATGATTCAGTGTGAGATAAGCCGATAAAATTTGCTTATGAACGTTTTATACCAGGTATGTTAGTGTTCAAAACTTTAAAGCGTTTTTTCCACAATTCACGTTTTCAAAGTCGGTGCCCCTCATAACTTCAAAATTACTGCACCGATCCTTTTGAAATTTTGAACACTATTTCTGTGCATAATTTACGAGGTAACGCTGGAGAGATTTTTTTAAATTTGTTAATAATTTTTATTTTACAATAAATGTTGGAGATCGGCGCAAATCGCGCCTCGCAATTGTTCGCGAGCGGGATCTTTGGACGGAAAGTGGCGCCTCGGTTCCTTGATGAGAGGTGCGAGGTGCGGGTCATTGTGTATCCCCACTTCGCTCTCTTTTCGGGGAGCCGAGGTAAAGTAAAGCCAGGCACGCGACCGTGCCGACACTCTCTCTTTTTCGCTTACTTACGTACAGTCGACACTTCGCTAAATACTTCGCATTGCGCATTTAACCGTTTTCGCTTTTTAAAAAGCTAGCTCGCTTAGAGTCTACACCGCACTTATTCCTGTCTAATTCCTCCGTTCCTATCTATTTCCGATATCCTCTTTCAGACCTTTATTCATTTACCACTACATTCTATATTCTCCTCCATAATATCATTGTAAATATACATTTTCATTTAACCACAAACGGTTCTTTTGGCTCTCCCTTTTCCTCGACCCAGTCACCTGCTTATCCCCCAGTACCAATCGCGTACAATAAAAAATTAGCCGATTTTTTTCGTGATAAATCGCGTTTTTGCCTTCAAAGTGCACCAAAAAATTGAAAAATTGAAATTTCGAAAAACCCTCCCAGCGTTACCTGGGGAAAACTATTATCAAACAAATGAAATTTGATTTTTTGATTTCTGATGTTCCCGCACCAAGTTATGAGGGGCACCGCAATTCTTGTTTTTTCCGAGACATGTCCGAATAATTGTTGCCATTGCTGTATTTTGTAATATTTCTTCGTGAAAATTTTATACAATATTCTTCTAATGTCCTACTTTAATGTACTATTAGTTTTAATAAGAAGATTTTAACTGTGTCGCCACAAAAAATTCACCAAAACATGCCTTTTTTCGTACGATTTAACTTTACCCCGCCCTTAATAACTTTTTAATTCTTGACATGAACATCGACACAGCAAAAAATCGATACATTTCGGTCACTGTTGTATTTTTCCATGACATTAATCGCGAATTCCTACTGCATGTAGTTTGCGTGGTATAATAATTATTGGTTTTTCTCACAATATGTTCGAGTAAATTTTCGGAAAAACAAAGTTGAAAAACTTCTAATATTGACGATTTATTATCAATATTTGCTTTTATTCCAGTGTTACGGACCAGGCCGAGAAGAATTGAAGACGTGTTTCGTAGTCAAAAGCTTTATTTTCGTTCGAACCTTGGTTGTGGTTGAGAAAACGGTCAAAGAACGGTTTTGAGGTGAAATGTGAAGTGAAGTCAAAAATGATCATTACGTAGAAGGAAGACTCGTGGTTGGGATCTGTTAGGAGTGGGGATGGGTCTTACCCAATTAGACATGACAGGGTTGGAGGTGGTGGGGGTAGGGTGCTTGCATAGGGTTTATTATAGCGCTTTCGACTTTCGGTTAAGATTATGACAATGGTTGATATACAATAGTAATGGTAATAATGATACAGTATTAAAAGTGGCAATGATTCATAATAATTATAATAATTATATATTCTTTATTTATGATTCCCTAACGGGTTACATACTTATACACCTCCTCTCTCTCTTATCCTAACTTACAAAGCTAACAACAACACTCCAACACCTGCGTCCCACTGTCCTCCGGCTCCCCCCGGACTCCCACTTCCCCCCTGCCTGCTCTTCTTCCTCCACTTCCTTCCTTCTGCCAATTCGCCCCCCCCCCCATCTTCCCCTTCCACTACTCCTCTCTCTCCCCAGGCCCTTTCTTCTCCTCTCTCTCCTCCCCCTTATCACCCTTTTCCTCCTCCCGCCACTCCCTCGTCTCTTCCTCCCACCTCCACCATGTCCCCTCTATCTTGATCCTTCCCTCTCCCATCCACACCCTCTTCCCCTTCCTCCTTTCCTCCCACACCTTTTCCACCACCCTCCACCTCATCCTTCTTTCTTCCCATGTACGATCCTCTACTATCCTTACTCCTCTCCCTCTCACTTTCCATCTCCTATCCATCACTTCTACTTTACCCGCCACACTCTTCATCCTTACCACCACCATGCCCCTTTCCTCTCCCCCTTCCCTTCCTCTCCTTCCCAGTTCCCTGATTCCCTCCACCTCCCCTTCCACCCCCAGTTCTCCCATCAATTCCCGTATCTCCTCCCTCCTCTTCTCTGCTCCTCTCCTCAACCCCTTCACAATCATGTTCCTCCTTCTTCCTTCTCTCTCCTTCTGCTCCTTCCATATTTCTATCTTCCTCAACCTCTCTGCCATCTCTTCTTCCAACCTCTTCTCTCCATTCCTCTCCCCTTTCTCCAGCTTTCCTTTTCTTTCCTCACCTCTCTCTGTCCTCTTCTCCCTCCTCCCTTCTCCTTTCCTCTCCTCTGTCTCCAGCTTCCCTTTTCCTTGTTCACCTCGCTCAGTTCCCTCCTCCATCCTGCGTTCTCCTTTCTTCTCCTCCTCTGTCTCCAGCTTCTGTTTTCCTACTTTGCCTTGCTCCGTCCTCTCCTCTACTCTCCCTTTCTCCTTTCTTCCCTTCTGTCACCATCTTCCCTTTACTTCCTTCGCTTCTCTCTGACCTCTCCTCCAACCTCCCTTCTCCTCCCCTCTCCTCTGTCTCCCGTTTCCCTTTTCCTCCTTTGCCTTGCTCTGACCTCTCCTCGATCCTCCCTTCTCCACTCTTCTCCTCTGACTCCATCTTCCTTGTTCTCCCTTCAATTCTCCTTAACCTCTCCTCCATCCTCTCTCTCTCTTTCCTCTCTCTCTCCAGTAATCCTCTTATCACCTCAACCTCCCGCTCCTTTCTTCCCACCTCCTTCATTAACTCCTTCATCCACTCCCTCACATTCTCCTTAACAGCTTTCTCCATCTTCTCAAAATCCGTTTCCGTCATCCTTTCCCACCGCTCTACCTCCCTGACCATCTTCCTGTCCAACCTCTCCCACAGGAGCCTCATAATCGCCTCTGCCATTTCTCCATACTTTTGCATCCTCTCCTCAGCCCCTTCTGCTTCCTCTTCCTTTGCCAGTTCAACTCTTCCTCTTACTCCCTCGCCCCCCCCCCCCCCCCCCCTTGTGACTTCTTATCCCTATTCTCTACTTTTCCTGTTTCAGCCTCTTCTCCTCCCCCACACTTCCCCCCTTCCTCTTCCTTCCTTCTCCATAACTCCTCCACTTTTCCCTCCTTTCCCTTTTTTGTCCTCCCCATCTTCCACACTCTCTCCGCCTTAACCTGCCTTCTTCTCTCTTCTTTACCGACTCTCTCACCGCTCTTTCTCTTCCCTCCAGATGTCGCTTCCTCGGTTCCCTCTCTTGCTCAACTCCACGCTTCCTCCTAACCTCGCTTTCCGCTTCTCACTTCTCACTTCTCCCACGTCTTCTCCTCTTCCTCTCCCGATCCGCCCACGCTTCCACCGCACCCTCTCCCTATCCTCTACTCACCACCTCTCTCTTTCGCCCTCCCTATTCACTACACCCCTCTTTTCATCTCCTTTCCCTCGCACACTTGTCACACCCGTCCACACTGTCTGGCCCCGGAAGCGGACATGAATTATAATAATTATGGTGATGTTGATAACAATAACGATAATAATAATATTAATAATAATAATAATAATAATAATAATAATAATAATTCGGAATAGGAAAATGCAAGACTACACACACACAGAAGGCCAAATGGACAGACAACATAACAACAGACACACTAAATAATGAAAATATTAACAATATGGACAAACACGAAACATATAAATACCTAGGCTTTCAACAAAACACCAGATTAGATCATACAGACATCAAATCGCAGCTAAAACAACAATACAAAAACAGACTTACCAAAATATTAAAAACCAAACTAAACTCACAAAACACCACCAAGGCAATAAACACATACGCAGTACCAATGATACATGAATACACATACTCCTTCCGCATCATAAAATGGACCACAACAGACCTCGAGAATATCAACATAATGACGCGAACACAACTCACACAACACCTAAAACTACACCCAAAATCATGCAAAGAAAGATTAACAATAAAAAGGAAAAACGGAGGAAGAGGACTAATAGACGTACAAGCACTACACACAAGACAGATACAAACACTTCGAAAATACTTCAAAACCAAAACCACCAAACTACACCAAGCAATAACACAGGCAGCCAAAAACTACACGCCGTTAAACCTGGCAACACAGACCCACATAGCAGACACATACAACGAACAAGAAAATACCAAGAAGAAAGAGGAGGCATGGGAACAAAAACAGATACATGGAAAACACAGATACATAATAAGTAAAGAACACATAAACAAGAAAGACACCTACAATTGGCTACGGAGAGGAATACTGTACCCAGAAACAGAAGGCTTCATAATAGCAATACAAGACCAAGTCATAGCAACACGGAACTATCAAAAACATATAATGAAAAATAGAGACATAATAAATGATACCTGCAGGAGATGCCACCAGCACCCAGAAACAATAGACCACATCACAGGAGGATGTAAAATCCTAGCCGGAAACGAATACACCGAAAGACATGACGCAATAGCCAAAATAATTCACCAACAAATAGCCGACACATACAACATCGAAAAAAAGAACACACCACACAACAAATACACACCAACAACAATAATAGAAACAGCCAAATACAAATTATACTGGGACATAACTCTCCACACCGACAAAACAATGAAATACAACAGACCAGACATCACATTCCAAGACAGAATAAACAAAATCACATACTTCATAGACATATCGGTCCCGAATGACACAAACATCCAACAAAAATACAATGAAAAAATAGAAAAGTACACCCCCCTAGCCATTGAAATAGAAAGAATATGGAAACAACACAAAGTACATATAATCCCCCTAGTAATATCCGCAACTGGAATCACACCACACAGCTTCAAGAAGCAACTTCAAAACCTGGGAATCGACACTCACATACACCAAGAAATACAAAAAACAGTTATATTAAAAACATGTAATATATAGATTATTGGGGCTATAGGCCTTATTATAGGATCACAAATAAAAGAACATTAATTAAATTAAAACTTTCGTTTCGTCCCGGATAATTTAACTTCGTCTGGGGCAGGATCTACTGGCATAGCCCCACTGAAGAGTCCGCCAGTAGATCCAGGACGAAACGAAAGTTTTAATTTAATTAATGTTCTTTTATTTGTGATCTTATAATAAGGCCTATAGCCTCAATAATCTATATGATTAATCAAAGAGGGTCACTAAATTCAAACTTATAACATGTAATATAGTAAGAACATTCCTCAGAAATCAATAGAAACTTGGAAGGACCTGGCAGAGACCCGTCCAATCAAGGAAAAGGGAAAGAAGATACCTCACACGAGTGAAACGAATCAATGTATAATAATAATAATAATAATAATAATAATAATAATAATAATAATAATAATAATAATAATAATAATAATGATAATAATAATAATAATAATAATAATAATAATCAACCACACAGACATAAAGCAGCACTTACAGAAACTATACAAATCCAGACTTATAAAAATACTAAAGACAAAACTAAACGCAAAAAACCTCACCAAGGCAATAAACACGTACGCCATATCAATACTAACATACTCTTTCGGTATCATAAACTGGACTACAACGGACCTAGAAAACCTTGACAGAATTACACGAACACAAATGACAAAATTCCGGAAACTACACCCTAAATCATGCAAAGAACGCATAACAATAAGCAGAAATGAAGGAGGCAGAGGACAAATAGACATACAGTCACTTCACAACAGACAAATAAAAAAGTTACGTCACTATTTCCACAACAACGAACACGAACTGCACAAAGCAATAGTAAAAGCAGATAGAAACTACACACCCCTAAACCTTGGAACACGCATTCAAACAATAGACAACTACAACGACAAGGAGAACACACAAATGAAAATGGACACCTGGGCAACCAAACAGCTACATGGAAAGCACTATTACATTACAAGACACGAAAATATCAGTAAAACAGACACATACAGATGGTTACAAAAAGGAAGCATATTTCCAGAGACAGAAGGGTTCATAATGGCAATACAAGATCAAGTAATCGCCACCAGGAACTACTCAAAACACATACTAAAAGACAGCAACATACAAGACGACAGATGCAGAAAATGCAAGCAGACACCCGAAACAATAGACCACATAACAGGAGGATGCAAACTACTGGCAAGCACAGAATACACGGAAAGACACAACATGGCAGCTAAAATAATACACAAAGAAATAGCAAACAGATACAATCTCGAACAAAGCAAAACACCATACTACAAGTACACACCCACAACTATCATTGAAAATGAAACACACAAATTATACTGGGACGTAACAATCCACACTGACAAAACAATGAAATACAATAGACCGGACATCACACTCACAGACAAGAAAGAAAAAATAACATACCTAATAGACATCTCAATACCTAATGACACCAATTTGGCCAACAAGTACAACAATAAAATAGAAAAATATCACCCACTAGCACAAGAGATACAGAGAATATGGAATCAAAAGAAAGTCTTCATAATACCACTCATAATATCTGCAACGGGAGTCACACCACACTCATTCAAGAAGCAACTACAGCAACTGAAACTGGAGCAACACATACACGAACAAGTACAAAAAGCAGTTATACTTAAAACATGCAACATCACCCGGAAATTCTTAAATCTGACATAGACGCCACTCAGCACTTGGCATAAGCCCGTCTGATGGAAAAAGAGCCCCAGAAAAGGGAGAGGAAAAGGGATAATAATAATAATTTTTTTTTTTTTTTTTTTTTTTGCGATGGCCCTCACGGGTGTTGACGCAATGTGATTTCTGCCCAGTGCTCTGAATGTCAACGTGAAGAAATTCAATTAAGCGCGGGTAAACGGCGGGAGTAACTAGGTATGACTCTCTTAAGGGGAGTGCGAAATTATAGCCTTTTGAAAAGGGATACGCCGCTGGCACTCTAAAAATTTTTCGTTTTGTCCCTCGTGGGAAGGGATACGCCGCTGGCACTTTAAAACTACAGCCATGCCAAAAGAGGATACGCCGCTGGCACTTATAAAATTGAGGCACACAACATCATAGCCAAGTAAGGATTATGAAAGTAGCACTGGCTTTTCGCTTGTCGCTTGCGGCATGAAGGTGTCGGGTCAGGCAATCGACCTAGTATCCGAGAAAAGCCGACCATTGGAGCGGTCGTTTGAGGTGTCGGAGAGCTGCGGCTCTCTAGTATCCGAGATCAGTCTCCCTTGGTTCTCCTTAAGACTCATAGTTGAGCAAGTAGCCACCTCCGAGTTGGTTCCCGCTGGTTAGTACCCTCGAAGGCTATCGTTGAGGAAGGGAGCATAGTACTCCCTGTTTCCGATAGCCTCGATGGATTATTTTAATCCATCAAATTGGGCAGTCGTTTGATGTGTCGAGCCGTCTATACGGCTTAGTATCCGAGACTAGCCTATCGAGGAGAAGCTAAGAGCTACCGCTGCGAACCTAAGGGGTCGGACGGGTTGCCAGCCCTCGACCTCACCGAACTGGCCCGTATAATAGTAACAAAGCCTCGGATGAGAATTCTAACCCCGGGCCCACTGGCTCCAGGGGACCAGCTTCTCGACGCGGAGGTATGACCACCGACGTCCAAGCCCCCTCGACCAGTTCATACACTTGTGAATATCCTGGCTGCAACAGACCTTTCACTACCAAAACGGGCGGAGGAGTGCATCACAGACGGGCACATCCTGATTGGGCAGATAGCAAGACGAGTACGGTGACCAGTAAAACCAAATGGACGGAGGAGGAGACGAAATTACTTGCGAGAAAAGAGGTCGAGCTGCTGCGACAAGGGATGAAGCTCGTGAACCAAGCGTTGCAGAATGCCTTCCCTAATAGAACATTAGA
This sequence comes from Anoplius nigerrimus, assembly GCA_914767735.1. Lineage (NCBI taxonomy): Eukaryota > Metazoa > Arthropoda > Insecta > Hymenoptera > Pompilidae > Anoplius > Anoplius nigerrimus. The sequence continues at coordinate 102,332 of CAJZBX010000922.1, forward strand.
AGGCATAAAGGGCAAGCGAAGGCAAGAAAGTTATAAGACTCTCGTTCGGGAGCTTCTTGAAGAGAGGCCCAGTTGTGCTCAATTACAGCCTGAGCCAATTGTCGAAAATGAATACGACAAAGCCTTCGTGGATTTCATATCTTCTATGCCCAGACCTACCTGCCAGAGTCATCAAATTGGCAGACTAGTAAATATTTGCAACAGTCTTGGGAATGGTAAAGGCAGGGTTTATGAAGACCTTTGCCTATATCTACGTGAGGTATTTCCTCCTGTCAAACGGACACCACAGAAGGCCCATGACGATCCAAATCCTATAACATCGAAAAAGCAACAAAGGCGAGTGGACTATGCGCGCACCCAAGACCTGTGGCGCAAAAATCGAAGCAAAAGCATCCAACTAATACTTAACGATACCACCCAAGTCAAGTATCCGCCTAAGGACGTCATGGTGCCTTTCTGGAGGACCGTTATGACAAACATGACTGACTGTTCGCCGGGATTGGGGCCGGCGCGTTCTATTATTGCCGAAATCTGGGCACCGATCACAAGCAATGAGATTAAGAATGCCATGCCAAGTAATCATACGGCGGCTGGACCGGATGGCATTACAGCCAGGCTTTGGCGAAAGACACCAGGGGACGTGCTCATCAGGGTACTTAATCTTATACTATGGTGTGGGAAGTTACCCGAGCATCTACTGGAATCCAAGACCACATTGATTCCGAAGAAGAATCAGTCAGCCGAGCCATCTGATTTTAGACCGATCACAGTATCGTCGGTGATTACTAGAACGCTACATAAGTTACTGGCTTCTCGTCTATCTCGTCATATACAGCTTGACGATAGACAGCGAGCATTCCGAAGAACGGACGGATGCTCTGATAACATCTTTTTGTTGGATCTGGTTCTCAGATTTCATCATGAGCAACACAAGCCGCTTTTCTTGGCATCTCTGGACATCGCTAAAGCATTCGACTCCGTCTCACATAAGACCATTTACGAGACGCTGACGATCATGGGTGTGCCTATGCCCATGGTCGATTATATTTGCTATATTTATTCGAATAGCTTTACGCGATTGTCCTGCGATCAATGGCTCTCTGAGCCAATCACTCCAACTTGTGGCGTTAAGCAGGGGGATCCCATGTCTCCTATGATATTTAATATGATTATCGAGCGTCTCCTAGGAAAGCTACCGCAAGAAATCGGAGCAAGAGTCGGCGGTAGAATTATAAATGCGGCCGCTTTTGCCGACGATTTAGTTTTGATGGCCTCAACACCCAACGGCCTCCAAAAACTACTCGACTATACATCGGAGTATTTAACAGGATGCGGTCTAAAGATTAATACGTCCAAATGTATGACCGTCACATTGAGGTCTGTGCCGCGAGAGAAAAAGACCGTTGTCGATAAAGACACGGTCTTTATTTGCCAAGAGCGTACCATCCCAGCTCTTAAAAGGACAGACGAGTGGTCGTACTTGGGCGTACCATTTACGCCAGAAGGTCGCTCAAAAGTTAACGTATTACACAAGTACACCACTGCTCTAAGTAAGATCACTAGAGCACCTCTGAAACCACAGCAGAGGTTATTTGCTTTGCGCACAAACGTAATTCCAAGCATATGTCACCAATTGGAACTTGGAAAAGTGTCCCTTAGCTTGCTAAGGAAGATCGACACGGTAACAAGACAAAGCATTAGGAAGTGGTTAATCTTACCGTCTGACACGCCTATTGCATACTTCCACGCAGACGTTAAGGATGGAGGTCTGGGAGTTCAATCCCTACGGTGGAATGCGCCGCTAAGACGTCTGAAAAGGCTTACCAACTTGCCGACTGCAGTAACACCCGGATCGTCAAATCCTGGGTCGTTCCTGCAGAGAGAAATTCAGATCTGTAATAGAAGACTGAATGATAGCGGACAACAAATAAGTACCATCCAGGACATCAGAAAGAGATGGTCCACCAAATTGTACTCCAACGTGGATGGCGTCGGCCTCAAAGAGTCAAGTAAAACCCCAGTTCAGCATCTGTGGGTTCGAGAAGCAACACGTTTCTTGTCTGGTCGGGATTATCTTCAACTTTGTAAAATGCGCGTTAATGCGCTCCCGACCAGATCCAGGACAGCTAGAGGCCGTCCGAAAGATAGGTTGTGCCGGGCTGGGTGCAATCGACCGGAGACTTTGAATCACATCCTGCAACAATGCCACAGAACGCACGGAATAAGAATCAAGAGACATAACGCGATTTGTACCTACATCGAAAAGGCCCTAACTAGACAGGAATATCTAGTTGAAAATGAGCCCGTTATACGTCTCGAACAGGGAGCAAGGAAACCGGACTTGGTTGCCAAGAGGGGTGTTACAGCCCTTATAATAGATGCGCAGGTTGTACACGGCCAGGCGGATCTCGACCGGGAGCACAGGCGAAAGATAGAGTATTACGAAAACCTGAAAGATAAAGTCAAAGAGCAGTACAACGTTCAAGAAGTGATACTCACTTCTGCTACGCTTTCGTGGAGAGGTGTATGGAGTCAAGCGTCATACAAGTCGTTAGTCGGATTGGGAGTAATAAGGAAGAAGGACTTGAAGGTGCTGTCGACCAGGGCACTTATTGGTGGACTTACATCATTCCACTTATTCAACCGAACAACTACAGTCAAGGATAGGACCGGTGGAAGGAACAGGAGGGGAGTAGGATGAAGGAAGATTACCGAAGCATCGACTTAGTATCTACGTAGTACACGTATAATGTCATATATACTATTATAGTATTATGATTTAAAAAAAAAAAAAAAAAAAAAAATAGCCAAATGCCTCGTCATCTAATTAGTGACGCGCATGAATGGATTAACGAGATTCCCTCTGTCCCTATCTACTCCCCCCAGGGGGTTGCGGAGCACCCTTCGGGGCCGCAACTACGGGGTCTGGCACTCCCGGGGTACCCGAGCCACCGCAGGGTGGGGGGCCAATGTGTTCAAAGGTCCCAGGACCGATTCCTTGTGTGCCCCCCTTGGGATACGGCGTACCCACGGACCCGAAGCGCCGGTAGACCAATACCATATGCAGAGTTGAATTGGTAGTAGCCTGGGCAACGAAGATCCGACCAGTGATCAAGACTGGTACCGCGGGGGTCGGGGTCCATCCATGGCCCCGACCATGGGAAGGCCCACGTAAGGTGGTGCGATCGCGGGGGCGGTGGTTGGCCACATGCTGGTCAGGGGACGTAGTGAGCCCCGGCGGGAGTGCAGCGCAGTAATACCCTGCACGGGCACCAGCCTCCAGAGCTGGTAGAGTTTAGAAAGGACTCGCCTCGACCAGTAGGGTTGTTAACTGCATTACGCAATGACACTGGTAGTTCTGGTGTACAGAACGCGCTGATTGGGCGTACCCCAATCCCAGGCCAAATGGGGCCGTGTTGCTAAGTCTCGCGACAGGTACAGCACGTTAAATCTCGACTTCAATTGTCCCTATCTACTGCCGGCAATGCCCTAGGGATCTCTACCGGCTCATGAGAGATTACTTCACCGATCGCGAGGTGTGGATAACATCAGCGACCGACTCGGTGAGTAAAGAAGTGACAAAAGGGTGCCCTCAAGGGTCCATCCTTGGCCCAAGTTGCTGGAACCTCGTCTTTGACGGGCTCCTTCAAACTCTACAGCAAGGGAACATAGCTGTAATTGCTTATGCGGACGACCTTCTCGTGGTTATAAGGGGCAACACGAGAGTCGAACTGCAAGAAAGAGGCCAGAGAGCTGCGGACATGATTTGGGATTGGTGCATGGCCCAAAAACTATCATTATCCGCAGAAAAGAGTGGGATGCTCCTTGCTAAAGGACATCTCAACTTGAGCAGACCCCCAGTAATTAAGCTGGGCGGTACGAGTATTCCGATGCACAAGACGATGAGGTACCTCGGAGTCCTCTTCGACACCAGACTGGGAATTTATTCCCACGTCAAACACGTGCGGGACAAGTGTGTCCAAAAGTTCTATTCCTTGGCAAGAAATGCTAAGGCCAATTGGGGGCTGGGGTGGAGGGCCATGGATACCTTGTATCGTGGTCTATTTATCCCCATAACCTCCTATGCCGCAACAGCATGGCAGGACCGACTGAACGCTGGTACCAGGACTATCCTGGCCAGGGGACAGCGGCAGGTGCTGCTTCGAACGACGAAGGCCTATCGGACGGTTTCCACCGACGCTCTCCTTGTGTTAGCTGGTGCGATCCCGATCGATCTGGTTCTTTATGAAAGATCTTTGATCTACAAAGCCAAGAAGGGACTAGAATTCGAGCTGGACGATCTCCAATTTCGTACAGCCGATATTGGTACCCGCTTTAAGTCTCTGGGAGCGGTGAAAACCGCGATCAGAGCAAGGATCATTCAGAGATGGCAGTCTCGTTGGGATCGAAGTACGAAGGGTAGAGTTACTTACTCCTTCTTCGGAAACGTTCCGCAGAGACTGTCGGCTCGATGGATAAAGTTAGACCACTACGTGGCTCAATTCCTTAGCGGGCATGGAGATTTCCAAGCCAAGCTGAAGGAAAGAGCAATAAGTGACAACGATAGATGTCAATGTGGGGAGCTGGAAACCTCTTCCCACCTCTTGCATCTTTGCCCGAGACATACAACACTTAGGGCGGAACTTCTGCGAAAGGTGGCGGAGACAGGCGATCCTGTCGCAGATGCCACCCTAGTAGGAGAAAAGATCTACGGAACCTTCCGTACCTTTGTCACAGGTATCTTGAAAGAGAAAGAGGAGATAAGACGGGCTGTAGAAGCGCTTAGGAGCGACACTCCTCAGTTCTAAGATACGAGTAGGGTTAACCGCTGTCCCAAGATAGAATGATTTATGCGCACGGTGGAGCAGTATGCTCTCGGGTGTGGCAACCCCGCGCACACCTACGCTGGCCGACCAATGCCATAAAGGTGGTACCTCGGGCGTCGGAGGAGCCCCGCAGTCCTTAGACTTGCGCCTCCGACATGCGGTTGGATTCGAGGGGGTAGTGCGTCTCGGTCACCCTCGCCGGTGACCAAAATAGTTGGTAGATTTAAGCCTTAACACCTGGCAACGGAGAGCGCAGAGCAGTTTATACACTTCGAGTGTCGGACACTGCGCTGGCCCAGAAATGGGTCAGTTAATCGCGCAAAGTGCAACTCCATATCAATTGTCCCTATCTACTTTCTAGCGAAACCACTGCCAAGGGAACGGGCTTGGAAAAATTAGCGGGGAAAGAAGACCCTGTTGAGCTTGACTCTAGTCTGGCACTGTAAGGAGACATGAGAGGTGTAGCATAAGTGGGAGATGGTAACGTCGCCGGTGAAATACCACTACTTTCATTGTTTCTTTAACCCCGCATGGGTCCCGGGGAAGAATAGGCCCGAGGTATTCTCTGCCTGTCGTAAGAGGCGACTAAAAGGGAAACCCACCTAGTATGGAGACAAGGAGGAAAAATAGATGCCTCGGAAAAATGCCGCCACCTGGAGATCGCCAGGGCGTGTCTGGAGCCGATGCCGGACACGACAGCATGCAGGCCATCGGTGACAGTAATCCGAACAGGCGGGATACTGTCGGGGAACCCGAAAACAATACAGCCGATAACAGAAGAACCAACACAGATCAGTACAACACCACAAACCCAGCTGAGAATGTTTTGCAGGTACAACCTGCAACCACCAAAGCTGGCAAACAACGGCAACGCATGCAATGGACAGATGATATGAACCGAACCGTCATGCGCTGCTATTACACCGCCTCGAAAATAGAAACAATAGCATCAGGATATAGACCGGAAATGCGCAGACTTTTCATATCAGAGTACCCACAACTACAATATAACGTAACCGAACAAAGATTAATGGACCAAAAACGAAGTATAATTAAAAATAACAGACTATCACCACAAGAAATACAGTCAATCAAAGAAGCAGTAGCAACAGAACTAAATAGACAAATAGAACAAAATACACATACCAACACAAATAACACAAACGAGGACACAGAACATACACAACGGAGTGTACCACAACCAATCCCAAGAGATAACATACAAAACGAAATATACCCAACAACAGTTACAAACATCCCACAACAACAAACTCCACAGCAAATACAGGATAAACAAGGAATTACACAAACAGACAAACCCCACATCGAAACTACAGAAATACAAGCGAAACTGGACACAAACATTATCATATGGAGTGGAACCGACCCTACCAAAAGAAACAGAATACCAAGACTTATATATAAAAAGGACACACCACAGATAATCAATATTATTAACAATACACTTACACACTATATAGACGATAACACAACACTCCAACAAATACACACAGTGATATATGCAGCAGCAATAACAACCATCCAATGTAATAGACAGAAAATACCAGATAACAAACAAAACAGTAAATACAAATACATAAAACCGCACTGGAAAATCCGACTCGAACGTAAGATAGAAACACTAAGAAAAGAAATAGGGAGACTTACACAGGCCACTAAAGGAAACACATCCAGAAATATAACGAAACACACGGAAATAATCATAAACAGATTCAACAATAATCACACGATAAGCCAAATCCTGGACACCCTAAAGCAAAAATTGTCTGTATACGCCGCGCGACTAAAACGTTACAACGAATCAAACCACAGGAAGGAAGAAAACCGGCTATTTACACACAATGAAAAACTATTCTACTAAAAACTACAATCGAAACCAGAAACAGACACCAAAGAACCGACAAAAGAACGAATCACACAATTCTGGACAAAGACCTGGTCAACCGTAAGTAAACACAACAACAGCGCAACATGGATAGCTGACGAAGAAGAAAATCATTCACACATTGCAGAACAACACGAATACCAAATAACAGAAGATGAACTCACACAGACAATACGCAACACACTCAACTGGAAATGCCCAGGGGTAGACCAAATACACAATTACTGGTACAAGCAATTTACAAATACACATCCATACCTAACGCAACAAATCAATAGAACAATAGAAAATCCACATGAATTCCCAAAATTTTTAACGGAAGGAACAACATATATTAAACCTAAAAACCAAGAAACAGAGGACCCAGCAAATTACAGACCAATCACATGCTTACCAACACTCTACAAAATAATAACCGGAACAATATGCAGGAAAATCGAAAAACACCTAACACAATACAATATAATCGCAGAAGAACAGAAAGGATGTAAAAGAAACAGTCTAGGATGCAAAGAACAGTTAATCATAGACAGCACAATAATGAAACAAGCAACAAAACAGCAACGAAATCTACACACATGTTACATAGACTATAAAAAGGCCTTTGACTCCATCCCGCACACATGGCTACAGAAAATTCTACAGATATACAAAATAAATAGACAGATACGAGAATTCATGTACACAATAATGGAAACATGGAGAACTAAAATACACCTGAAGACAGTAATAGACACCACGCAAACAGACGAAATAAAAATTAACAGAGGCATATTCCAAGGAGACGCACTTAGCGCACTTTGGTTCAACATGTGCCTCAACCCACTCTCCAACCTGCTGAACCAAACCAAATACGGTCACAACATTAGACACCAAAAACAGAAACAATACACACTAAACCACCTAATATACATGGATGACATAAAACTATATGCCGCAACAAAAACACAACTAGAAGAACTGCTAAAGACCACGGAAAAATTCACAACAGACATAAACATGGAATTCGGAATCAAGAAATGCAAAACAACACATATTGAAAAAGGACACTGGACCACAGACAATACGCAAAGAACACTACAGAACGAAACACTCCACAACCTAGACAAATATGAAACATATAAATACCTAGGCTTCGAACAAAACACACGAATCAACCACACAGACATAAAGCAGCATTTACAGAAACTATACAAATCCAGACTTATAAAAATACTAAAGACAAAACTAAACGCAAAAAAACCTCACCAAGGCAATAAACACGTACGCCATATCAATACTAACATACTCTTTCGGTATCATAAACTGGACTACAACGGACCTAGAAAACCTTGACAGAATTACACGAACACAAATGACAAAATTCCGGAAACTACACCCTAAATCATGCAAAGAACGCATAACAATAAGCAGAAATGAAGGAGGCAGAGGACAAATAGACATACAGTCACTTCACAACAGACAAATAAAAAAGTTACGTCACTATTTCCACAACAACGAACACGAAGTGCACAAAGCAATAGTAAAAGCAGATAGAAACTACACACCCCTAAACCTTGGAACACGCATTCAAACAATAGACAACTACAACGACAAGGAGAACACACAAATGAAAATGGACACCTGGGCAACCAAACAGCTACATGGAAAGCACTATTACATTACAAGAAACGAAAATATCAGTAAAACAGACACATACAGATGGTTACAAAAAGGAAGCATATTTCCAGAGACAGAAGGGTTCCTAATGGCAATACAAGATCAAGTAATCGCCACCAGGAACTACTCAAAACACATACTAAAAGACAGCAACATACAAGACGACAGATGCAGAAAATGCAAGCAGACACCCGAAACAATAGACCACATAACAGGAGGATGCAAACTACTGGCAAGCACAGAATACACGGAAAGACACAACATGGCAGCTAAAATAATACACAAATAATACACAAATAATAATAATAATAATAATAATAATAATAATAATAATAATAATAATAATAATAATAATAATAATAATAATAATAATAATAATAATAATGATAATGATAATGATAATGATAATGATAATGATAATGATAATGATAACGATAACGATAACGATAACGATAACGATAATGATAATGATAATGATAACGATAACGATAACGATAACGATAACGATAACGATAACGATAACGATAATGATAATGATAATGATAATGATAATGATAATGATAACGATAATGATAATGATAATGATAATGATAATAATGATGATAATGATGATAATGATAATGATAATCTCATTAGGTAGCTTTTTAAGGGGTGAGGCATGAGACGTAACATCCAGATAGATTTTTATCAAAAACTTTTGGAACCAAATTCTGTACGCTCCAAAAAAATTGCCGTAAATCGATGTCAGGTAATTCGTCACTACTTGTGGAATATGATTCCGAGCCACTTGATAATAGGCGTCTCCTGTAGTATGAGTTTTGAATTTTACCTTTATATCCAATTTCTCCAAAAATTGCAGAGAGTTCAGAATCCGCTGATTCTTCTGTATCGTCACAGATTATATTTGTCCATTTATCCATGATAGGGGCAAACTTTATGAATAACTGTATTAGGTTATGTGAAAAAATATCCGCACAAGAAGCCTATGCAGTTATCGCGTCGAAAACAAACAAATTAATGAGCATGATCATGCAATTGTTAATACCAAAATGTAAAACAAATGTACGGCGCCAAAAGGCGCTGTTCGCTCACGGGAAGTGTCCATAGTCGAGCGCCAGAAGGCGCTGTTCGCTCAAGGGAAGTGTCCATAGTCGAGCGCCAAAAGACGCTGTTCGCTGAGAGAAAGCGTCTATAGCCGAGCGCTAAGAGGCGCTGTTCGCAGCGAAAAGGTTAATCGAAGTTTGTTGTATGTAGAGATTTGGCTTTTATTAGATGTAATTTAATGATTTCTATCGAAGGCTGTCCTTGCTGGGTGGTTGATTTTAGTCTATTTGAGTCTATTTGTGTCTGTTTGAGTCTGTTTGGCTTTAGGTAAATAATTAATTGATCAGGTTATTGGTATTGGTGCTGATGCGTCTTACCTTTGATGTCTTCGTACGTCTTACTTATTTGTATTTGGCGCTGTGCTGCTCAAGGCTCGTTGCTGCTTGTGGTTCTTTCTGTCTTGGCTGGTTGATTTCCTTGTCGGCTCCTTTTTCTTCGATCTCCTTTTGATTGCTGCTGTGGGTTGATTGATTATTTTCTTTCCGTTTCTTTCCTGTTACAACCTGTAAAGAAGGGATTAGTCATCAATTTTATTCAAGTATTTACGTCTCTTTCTCAAATGATAGTATGCAAGAAGTGCAAGGGCGACATAAGTTTTACGGAAGCAAGCAAGCGTGGGCTCGGTTTTAGAATCGTTGTGATTTACAATGAATGCCACGAATGTTATATCAATAACTGCCCGGTTATAAATAATTGCACTTATGAATTGAACATAAGAATGACTCTTGCAATGCGCATCCTGGGAATTGGATTAAATGGCATAAAAAAATTTTGCGCATTTATGGATCTTTCGAAGCCCGTTTTTCAATAAACATATGATTTGATGGTACAAAATATTACAAGTGCCACACTTATCGGTTGGTTAACCGGCAAAGTTTTGGATGTGTGCCTAAAATCTAAATATTGCACAGGCTTGCGAATATCGGGGGAAGAAAGAAGGCACCGCCGAATATGAAGAATGGGCTGAAAATCATCGGTCGGAATGCCAAACTAATCATACCGGATCGGCTGGGAAGATGGAGGTTGACGCTGCAACGGAAATGTTTCAACGATCCAAAGATCTGCACAATGTCAAGTACGGTAGTTATATCGGCGACGGCGATTCGAAGACTTACAAAGGTATCGTTGATGCCAGGCCAACATGAGAAATTTAGAGAAAAAAACTAAAGGCCTGGGAGGCCATGGCAAATTGACTGGCAAGCTCATTGATAAATTGTCTATCTATTACGGCCTTGCAATCAGAAGGAATCCGGAATCGGGTGAAAAAATGCGGAACGATATCTATGCGACATTAGAGCACAAGATGTCAACCGACGACAACCCGCAACACGATAAATGTTCGACTGGTAGAACATTGTGGTGCTCTTGGCAACAAGCGCAAGCGTCATGAACGATTAATGATTATACGCACATCCCTGCAATGCACGACAATGTTTTCGATGCAATCAAACCAATTTATGACGACCTCAGTTCAGACGACCTTTTGTCTCGCTCCTTGGAGGATTCACACAAAATTCTAATGAATCGTTCAATTCCATTACTCCCTCGATCGCTCCGAAAGCGATTTCAAGCGCCAAAAAGATAGTAGACATTGCAATAAATATTGCGGTAATTATTTTTAATGACGGACTATCTGGTGTCATGAAGGTCATGTATGTAGTCGGTATAGCTGATAGTCGCCAATGTTTTGATTTTTGTTTGGGAACCAACTCGCGCCGTATTGAACTTGCCGAGCGCGCACTGTCCGATGGCGCGAAAACCAGCTGTCATGAAGCTAAATCGGCAAGAAGAAAAATCGCGAGGAGTGAAATCGATACAGAAAGCCAGTTACATGGTGCTGGGATAGCAGAGTAAAGGTAAAAAAATCAAGAAGCCTGTATCTTAAAAATTTCATGCAGTAAACACATTGTGAAACTTTAAACGCGTTTTTCTCGAAATCATGTTTTCAAAAACGACTAGCAGTAAAACTCGGGTAATTTTTATCCGATTGACTTGAAATTTTGGCAGTACCTTCTTAGATAAATTTTCTAGTCTAGTACATACGATTTTTGAGTTCCATAAACAATTGTGATTTTTATAGACAAATTGAGGTCGATTTCTTAGTTGAAAAATCGACTTTTTTTCAAAGAGCTCCCAAATTTTCAAATATCAAAATTTCTAAGTATCCATGCGTACTTCAACAGTTATACTCGTGTATATCATGAAAAACAAATTTCATTCTTCCAAATATGTTCGTTACAGACTTGTGCTGCTAGTCGCCGGACGCCTACAAAAAATCGACCTTCGTTCTGTGCCCTGCTGAGCTGCCATTTTGTCACAAAAATGAAAATAAAAAATGTTTCTTTGTACCTCAAGGCAAGTGTAATGACCCCTCAAAATTTAGCATTAATCGATTCTTTAATAAAGATACAAAAAATTCACAAAAAACCTTCTCATTTTTTGCTTCCGACTACATATTACCCGTAAAAGGAATTAGGAAGGGCACTGAAATAGAGGAAGAAGGAACAGGAATAGAGGAGGGAATGTGGAAATGGAGGATGAGGTTAGAGGGAGAATGGTGGAAAGTTGCAGGAGTATACATGAACGGGAACATAGACAAAAAAGTAAAGAAGCTGGAAGAATGGAACGAGACGGGAGAGCGGGGTGACAGACGAATAGCGGGGGGGGGGGGGGGTATTCCAACGCGAAAACGGAAAAGGGAGGGAGCAGAGTGGAAGAAAGGGAGGAAAACAGAAAAAAATTGGATGGAAGAAGAAGATCAAAAGACAAAACAATGAACAAAGAGGTGATATGGTTGATAGAATTCATGGAGTAAAAGAAATGGGAAATTTTGAATGGAAACATAGAGGGAGATGGAGTGCGACATTATACGTATATGGGGGGGGGGGGGGCAGAGATCAGTGATAGACTACGATAGATCACCAACCGATGGTGGTATAGATAAAAGATGGGGGAGAGAGATAGGGAAATGGAGGGATAATGAAGAAGAAGGGAGGAAGGAGGATATGGGATGGAGGGGAAAAGAAAAGTTTCGAGGCGGTAATGCAAAGCAGAGATAGAGTGAGAAGAGAGGTAAAGGGGGAGATAGCGGAGATGGAGAACCTAATAAAGGAAGCAATTGGGGAAGCAGAGAAGGGAGAAAGGAAGGGGCGAAGGAGAGGAATAGGGTGGTGGAGCGAAGAATGTAGGGAAAGGAAACAGCAACTGAAGAGGGAACTAAGGAAATGAGAGGGGGGAAGAGAGAGAGGGAGAAGAGAACAAAAAAAAATACAGGGGAATATAAGAAGTTATGCGAAGGAAAAAAGAAGGAAGAAAGAGAAAGATTGATAACAGAGGCAGGCGAAGCGGGAAAGGAAGGGGCAATCTGGGTAAGAATTAAAAAACAAAGGAAAAAGAGAAGAAACTTGGAGGAGGGGATTAAGATGGAGGAATAAAGAACACATTTTATGAACCTGCTAGGAGGGGTAAATGAGAGGGTACTGTTAGGGGGGAGAGGGGGCGAGAAAAAGAGATAATAAGGAAGGAATAAGCTGAGAGGAGACGGAGAAAGTGATGAGAAAGATGAAAGACGGAAACGCAATTGGGAAGGATGGGGCACCTAACGAAGTTTGGAAGCATGGGGGGGGGGGGGAGAGGTCACCAAAAGGGGGTGGGAAATATGTAACAGGATATGGGATAGTGAGGGGTGGCCAGAGCAGTGGGTAGAAGGGCTAATAATACCCATAGTGAGAAAAGGGGTATGAAAGGGAGTTGACGAATATAGAGGTATAACAATAATGCCATCACTATATAGGGTATAAGTACGCTTCGATCTTGGCAGAAAGACTAAAGAAAAAAATGGAGGAAATGGATATTTTGTCAGGATCGCAGGCAGGTTTCAGAACGGAAGATTTACGCACTGAACTATATGGTGAACAGGCAATTAGGAAGAGAGAAAGGCCAGGTAGTAGCGGCGTTCTTAGATCTAAAGCCAGCTTTCGACGCCACAAATAGAAAAAACGTATTGGAAGCGATGAGAGGAAGATAAGGCTGGTATTAATAAAAAGGAGAGATGAACTATTGAGAGGAACGAAAAGCAGGGTGAGGGTGGGGTACGGGTGGAGTGAAGAATTTTGGACAGCGAGTGGGCTCAAACAGGGCTGCCCACTGAGCTCAATCCTGTTTAATATTCTACTAGCGAATTTGGGGGAAGATTTAGAAAGAGTAAGATGGAGAGGACTAAGGCTGAAGGTGGGATGGGGAGATGTCATTCGCTGGCGTACGTGGACGATATAGTGTTGGTAGCAGAGGACGAGAGAGGCATGAGAGCCATGTTAGTAAGATTAGAAAAATACGTGGATAAAAAAGGGCTAGAAGAAAATGTAAAAAAAAAAACAAAGATTATGAGAGTTAGGAAAGGAGGGGGGGGGGGGGGGAAGAAAATGGAAGGTTGACTGTTGTTCGCGACTAAACAGAACGATAGCCGCGGAACGGAATGCTGATTCGCTTCCGAATGGAAGCGGCGCGCGAGGGTACGGATTGAGGTGATTCGGTCGGATGCAAGTTCGGAAGCACGTGGAGGAAAGAAAGTTCTTTTACACAAAACACACTTTATTACGTCTTAAGTCAATAAAACACAAACACTGGGGGTAACAGGGAACAATATCGTGAAGATAAGAACAGAAATACGGGTCGCGAAGGCGGACCGCGTGAACAATAATTGCGAAAGCAATTGAACAAAGAGATGACTCTCAAACGCGCGATGCGTATTTGATCGCGGCACAGTACAGTGAAGAGTGAGAGAAGCGCGGTACAGGTGCGCTCACCTGCCCGCGTTACAGTACGAAAAAGAGGGCGCTGAAATTAGCATATTCGCGAATAGGAACAGAGAAAGGGCCACGTGGGCCGTGGGTCACAAGGATGTAATTGGCTCCCGGGCATCACGCGATGTCACGAGTTCGACAAACAATGACATGGAGATGACCATTCTTCCGGGAATTCAACGGAAGTACCAGGAATGACTCGTGTGAGCCGAGAGTCTTTCCTTGTGGCGCACAACCCACTGCCAATCCCGAACAACTGGTGATGGAAGGGAAGGAAGATAGAGGATGTGAATAAAATGGCTTACTTGGGGTACGCATTCATGGGGAACGGGGGACAGAAGAAGTACGTGAGAGAGAGAAGAAGAAGAGCGGCAGCAGTCATGAAGGGAGCGTGGGGAATAGGGACGAGATTGAGGGAGAAGGATTGGAACAGGAGGGTGTGGTTTTATGACACGCTAATTTGGTTGGTGATGGGAGACGGAGTGGAGGTGTGGAGGTGGGGGAAGAGAAGACAGATAGAGGGGGCGCATGAATGATACCTGAGGTGGATATTGGGGGTGGATTGGGGGTGGATTGAAGGACACTAGGGTATGAAATGAGACAGGAAACGAACAGAGAAAAGATGAGAACGAGAGCAGGCAAAAGGGCATGGGCTGATGAAAGGAAGTTGGAGGAAGGGTGAGGGGTAGAGTTGGCAAGGAGATGTTTCATCTCGAGAGTTGAGGTGTGGGTGTTGCAGGTTATCCCCAGGGGGGAATAATTTGATTCCTTCTTCTGGCGTTCATGGGACACAGTCAGTGCCAGTTCATTGGCAACAAGGTGCACTCAAGCATTACACAAATTTACAATAGTGCAAGGGCGCTCACAAAGATAATCGCTCCGTCACACAGTCAAACTACAAGCTCACACTCCGCTACTTACTTCGTCACTTTCTCTCTTTTTTAAAACGCTCTGAACAGATAAGGCACTTGGCACAAAAGGACCAGTAAGGCCGCCGCGGCCACGTCGCTGTATATATAAAGAGTCGCCGATAGCCCCCTCCCTTAGAGGAAGGGGTGGGCCTCCGCGAAGGAGATTCCCGTGTTTTTCGCACCGGAAGTAATGACCTGAGTTCGCGTGGGACCCGGGAGTGTGCTGAGAAGCGAGAGAAGCGCGACCTCGGGGGCAATGGCCAGTGACCGTTTGAACTTTGTTTGGTCCCGTCTGGTAACGGTCGCGCTCCTACAAAATAAGATCAAATGTCAAAAGACCGGGGGTGACCTCCCCACGGCCAAGCGGCCGGAACATACTGCCTGCCTCAGCTTCACTGATAGAACTGAAAGCGGGAGGCCTCCCCCGCCCGCCGTGAAAGGTCACTAGAAGAACAGGAAAACTCAAAGGTCACCCTCGGGCCGTCGTACTTATCCTAAGACCTTAACATTACGCATTTGTCCCCGCAGAGGAATCGTGAACGCTCACTGGGAGCTTGACTAGCTTGTTGACGGGTCGCACGAGAGCGCCGCTCGTGTGCGGAGGCTGACGACCCTCACCTGGCCATCGGGCCCCGCGCGATGGTAACACGCCCCATCCTCCAGGAGGCTGGAGAGGGGTTCGGCTCCTTGATGACCACGAGGTCTCCAACGGCCAGACCTTGCGCAGGGCGCCACCACTTACTTCCCTCTTGCAGGGTGTGAAGGTATTCTCGCTGGCATCGGTTCCAAAATTCGCGCGTAGCCTTGTCGGCCAGTTGCCACCGCAAGTATGGTGACGAACGCAGTTCGTGGGGCTCGCCCCGGGGAGGTCGAGCAAAGGTGCACCAGTTAGAAAATGGCCGGGCGTGAGAGACGCTGGCTCGTTTGGGTCTGGCGACAGGGGGAGAGGGGGCGTGAATTGAGGCCTGCCTCAATTCCGCAGAGCAGGGTGCCCATCACCTCAAAGGTGAGGGTAAGTTCGCCCACGACCCTGCGCAGGTGCTGCTTGACAGATTTCACCCCAGCTTCCCATAAGCCGCCGAAATGAGGTGCACTCGGCGGTGAAAATTTCCACTGGATTTCTATGTCCCCAAGGTAACTGCCCACCTCCGGGGAGCTGACGGTCTGGCGAGTCAGGGAGTGCAGTTCCCGAGCAGCTCCGCGGAAGTTGGTCCCGTTGTCCGAGTGGACAACGGTCGGACATCCTCTACGCGCCATAAACCTGCGCAAGGCCGCGAGGAACGCAGATGTTTTATAGTCGCTGATCAGCTCCAAGTGTACGGCCTTGCTGAGAAAGCATACAAAAATGGCAATGCCTGCCGGCCACGTCCCTTACCGGCTCTCGTAATCACGTGAGACACCGCCACACCACCGAACGCACGAACCCCCGCGCTCCCACCAGCCAATAGGCGCGCCTCAGGACACTCAAGGTGAGCTGGGGCCCACTATGGAGTGTGAGAAGGTGCACAACGCTGACAAGCAGGTCGACGACGGGGTGTTTCGGCAGCTGGACCGGGTGGCGCTCGTTGTAAGGTACGCAGGCTCCATCTAATCTTCCCCCGACGCGCATTAAGCCGTGGTTGACCATGAACGGAGAGAGGCGTCGCAAGGGCGACTTCTCCCCCACAAAACCCGTCCGCGTAAGTGAATCTAATTCGCGTTTGTAAGCCGACACTTGGAGCCAGCGCAGCTAGAGGACACGGGCCCTCGATATCACGGTTGCCGGATCCATCCCATCCCCGTCGCCGGACCGTACGCGTCGAACTTTGCTAATGAAGCGGTGCACGATAGCGGTAACGCGGAGCAGTTTTCTACAAGAGGAGATTCACGGTCGTCTGCACGTCAACGACGGCGTTGTGAACGCGAAGTTCCAATTCCGCGGGGTCTTCGGGGCCAGCTCTCACGTCCGGCCAAGCCGTCCTAGGTCCTGAGAGCCAAGCGGGCCCCTTCCACCATAGGCTAAAGTCGATGAGTTCGACCGCGTTCATACCACGCGACGCGCAGTCAGCGGGGTTTTCCGCGGACTTGACGTGCCTCCAAGGTACACCGGGAATGTACTCATGAATTGTCGCGACGCAGTTGGCAACATAAACCTTCCAGGTGGAAGGTGCCCGCGCCAGCCTACTCAGGATCACTATGGAATCCGTCCACGCTAAGATTTCAAGGCCATCCAGCTGCATGGCAACGGCAATGCGCTTCAGAAGTGAGGCCAGAAGGGCGGCCGCGCATAGTTCCAATCGGGAATAGTGACGGTCCTAACCGGAGCCACCTTCGTCTTCGAGGCCGCGAGTGTTATCCGAGGTTCGACGCGAGCGCTGGTTTGGTCACGAGCCACCAGGTACGCTACGGCCACGTAGGCCTCAGAGGAGGCATCAGCAAAACCGTGGAGCTCATAGTGAAGATTCTGCTCAGCGCGGATAACGCCGAACCATCGCGGGATGGCCGCTTGGGATAGCCGGCTTAGGCTCTCACAAAACTTCTCCCATTGTTGGATAATTGTCCGTGGTGGGACGGAGTCCCAGTCACCCCCCCCCCCCCCCTCCCCCCCCCCCCCCCCCCCATACACAAATCCTGCAGCAGGTCATAAAGACGCGCAACGGTTGACAGAATAGTCCGTTTTGTAACAGACGACGCTGGGTCTGGTACCACGGAGAAGCGGAAAGCATCGGGCCCTAATTGCCAACCCAGCCCGAGCACCGGTGTGGAAAGGTCTATAGGATCTTGTAACACGTGGTAATTTCCTCTAACTTTTCTTACTCTTTATTTCACGAGCGTTGGCGGGAGACTAGTACAATCATTTATTTTCGGGAGGCACTTATTTTCAGTCACTGCCTAGATGAGGCACTCGGGGATATTATCCCTAGGAACATTTTATGGTTTTGACCGCGCGGGTGCGTGCGTGTATTTCACACCACTAGCATGCCGCACCGGATGGTTAGATGGCGACCCCTGGGTGAGATCGACCAAAATCGCTACGCCTCTCTCAGGGGGAAGTACCTGGCGACAACTCACCGCCCACTTACCGAGCGAGAGTCCTCCAACCTGCAGGAGTTTGGTTTAGGCGTCGCCACGGGAAGCGGCCTCCTCCACACTGTCACCACCGAAAAGGACTTTATCCACCTAGAAGTTTTCCCGAAGGATGGACGCGGTGCCAGGGAACGCTGCGCCTTGGCCCTCCGGAGGTTGCACTAGGACCCGTTGGGCCAGGAGGGGGGCGCAGTTACTCCCGTAGGTGACAGTGCGGAGGCAGAAGTCAGTTAGATCAGCGCTAGCCTTGCGGCGCCACACGATACGTTGATGGTTCGCGTCATCTGGGTGAACGCGAGTTTGCCGGAACATCTTCTCAATGTCGGCCGTTATTCCGATGCGCATCGTGCGCCACCGTAAAACTATATCAAATATGTCCTGTTGGAGCTTGGGCCCTGGGTGGAGGTGGTCGTTGAGCGAACCCGAGCTGGAGTCCTTGCTCGATACATTAAGGACTACCCGTAATTTTAGCGTACCATCCGTCTTGCGCTTTACACCATGAAAGATCGGTAAGCGGACTCGAGCTCGGGATCGCGCGCGAGACGCCTCTCCACGCTCCTCAAGATCGACAAGGCGCGGTTCAAGGACAGGCCGACTTCGAGAGGATGTTCCGGCTTCAGGGGAAGCCGGACGACATACCGCCCGTCCTTCTGACGCGACACGGTGCGCGCGAAATAGTCCTCACACCACTGGTCGTCTGTGCTCAGTAGGGTACGAGGAGTCGGCTCCTCGGCTGCCCAGAATTGAGGCAGCTGTTGCTGCGAGCTGTCTACAATCGAGCTTAGCAAAGTCACGGACGGACCCGAACCACCCTGGGACTCAGCCGAGCTTGGCCCAGATATGACTCACCCAAACACGATCTGTTAGGCGGTGGGAGAACCAAGCGGTCCCTTCTTCACTCTCTTTCGCAGGAAATGGCCGTAAAAATCAGCCCCAATAATAATCTCGACTGGAGAAAAAAAAGTGGGGGACTGGAGAGTGCAGAATCGAAGTGTAACGAAGGAAGGAAAGAAAAGTGATAAGAGTGGGGAGGAAAGAAGTGAGAGGAAGAAGAAGGCGGAAAGAGAGGGAGACGTTAGGAAGGCAGGTAAGCAGCGGGAAGCAGCAGGGGAGAGAGAGCGACATCTAGGGAAGAGAGAGGCAAGACAGCGAAAGTCAGAGGTGGGTCGGTAAAGAAGAGGAGAGGAGAAAGAAAAGAGGAAGATAAGGGAAGAGAGAAGAGAGAAAATGGAAGCAAGGGCGAGAAAGAAGGGGAAGGCAGTTTGGTGGAAATATGGAAGAGGAAGAGAGAGACAGAGGCAGAAGAGGGGAATGGAAAAGCAGATGAGACGTCAAGAAAGGTGAAAAAGAAAACTGTTACGGCTCAACAACAGAAAAAAAACTGCGGTGTCTGCGAGGCGGTTGGAATCACACCTGACGTCAGCACACTCATGTGCCGGCGATCGGTCTAGGTGACGTCACCTTTACCCGCCGCTACTTCCCGCCAATCAGACAACCCACCGATTCGCGCCTGCGTACCTAGACCCTAAGTTCATATATGTATCTGCGTGCTTTGACCGCGAGGTCAGAATCGCTAACCGCATCAAAGTATATTATACCCATTACCCAGTACTTTTGAGCAAATAAACCAAAGAAAAACCGAGTCAAAGTGAATTCTGCCACCTTTTCAATCATCACCGAACAAATTGGTCCTTCGCGCCGGATGAGTCAACCATAGATAAACTAATCATCCATCAACGTGACGCAATGAGGTCAGTGGAACGTGCGTTGGACAACTTCAAGAAAGTAGGCAAATCGAACTACACCTACGGGCTCGTCCGTAATCGCCTTGCAACGCTGAAAGAGAACTTCGCTCGCTGTCAAAACCTGCACAACCAAATCCTGACGTCGGAAGACGCACCAACCAAAGCCGCCGACAGCTACCTCCAAGAGGATCGTTTCCTCACCTGCGAAGATTGCTACACCGCTGCGGCCGACTACATGACCGAGTGGCTCGTCCAGCTGGAACCCAAACCCACATCCACATCGGCATCTCCGGATCACACCACATCGGAAGCGACTTGTAAGTCAACCACCACTCAGCTCCCGCGAATTCACTTACCAGAGTTCTCCGGGAATTATAGTGAATGATGTACTCCGAAATTTGCCGATCACCAACGACAACTTTGCTATCGCGTGGAAATTATTGTTAAGCCGTTACGATAATAAGCGTCGAATTTTAAACGTACACTTGCATGCGTTAACCCATCTCCCGAGCGTCGCGGTAGAATCCGCATCCGCACTGAGCGCGTTTTATAATAAGGCAAATAAGATTACACAGTCATTAAAAAACCTAGGTCGACCTGTGGAGACGTGAGACGGCATTATAGTCTATCTTATTACGGAAAAATTAGATCCATGATCGCGGAAGGCATGGGAATTAGTATTAGCCGGTACGGATGAGTGTCCCACGTGCCTCCAACTCGACTATTTCTTACTCTCGCGGATTGGTGCTCTGGAGGCTTTCGAGGCCGCTTCACCGTCCGAAAGGAAATGCGAAACGCCAAAATCCAAGGCACTTAACAAAAAACCAAATAATTCACGCAATTGGTCGGCTCATACATTCGTTGCAAGCACAGTAAAGTGCCCAAAGTGCCAAGAGAATCACTTCTTATCTCAGTGCCTGCCTTCAGAGACCAATCCGTGAGTGAGAGAAACGAATTTGTCAAACAGAGTCAACGGTGTCTCAACTGCTTCAGTTCGAAGCACAAGGTGAGCGAATGTACCAACAAACACTCGTGCCAAAAGTGTCAACATCGACACCACACTCTGCTCCATGACCTCCCTACGTTCACGCTTGAAGGCCATCTGACATCGTCCGACTTACAAGATCAATTAGCCGCTCTAAGCTTGCGTGATCTCTTAAAATTTAAAGGCACCGTCCTACTTGCCACTGCGTGGGTGCAAGTCGGTTCTCCGTCCGGCCGACATTGTAAAGTTCGGGCGCTCTTCGATCAGGGGTCAGTCACCACTATTATAACGGCAAATTTAGCGCAACAATTAAAGGCGCCGCGCACGCTCCCCGTTTCGCGCAAACGGCATCCAGAAATGGACGCATATTCAATCCTTAAACCTAGCGGACGCTGACCCTATGAGTTCACACCCAATTGATATCATAATAGGAGCAGACATTTACGGTAGCATTTTGTGACCAGGATTGCGTAACAGTAATCCTAATGAGCCAGCGGCTCAGAATACAGTGTTCGGATGGATTCTTTCCGGTCGTACTTCCGACACTCCGACCTTTTCTTCAAACACTATCCACTCCTTCCTATGCAACGTCGAGGATTCCCTCGACCGAGCCTTACGCCGATTTTGGGAAGTGGAGGACGTTCCGCGTAGAACCCATTTAACCCCTCGAGAGGAACGTTGTGAGGATCACTTCGTCGCTACTCACTATCGAGGCACCTCCGGTCGATATGTTGTCCGGTTACCCTTCGTTGACGGCCCTCCTATCGATATCGGCGCCTCGAGACTCACGGCCGAAATGTCCTTATATCGATTAGAAAAGCGATTTAGTACCGACGCGAAATTAGCTGCGGAGTACAACGAGTTTCTCACGGAATATCACTGTCTCGGTCATATGAAGGAGATACCGAGTACGTCTACTCCACCCAAACAGAGCAGTTACATTCCACATCATCCGGTTATTCGGACTCAAAATTTAACTTCCCGCTTGCGAGTGGTGTTCGACGCCTCCAGGAGAACCTCTAACGGGGCTTCCCTCAACCACAATTTATTAACCGGCTCTAAACTACAAACGGACCTTCGGTCGATCATCCTCCGTTGGAAGCAGTACCGTTATGTGTACACGGCGGACATTGGAAAAATGTGCCGCCAGATCTTAGTAAATGAAAGGGACTTAGATTATCAACGAATCCTCTGGCGACTAGCCGCCTCCGAGAAAATTCGCGAATTTCAGCTGCGAACGGTCACATACGGCACTGCTTGCGCACCATTCCTTGTCCTGCGTGTCCTTCAGCAACTCGTCAATGACGAAGGACCCGCATTTCCACTTGCCATTCCTGTCCTTCGTCACCAAACCTTCGTGGACGATTGCGTCTTCGGAGCAAACTCCAAAGCCCTTGTGAAGGAAACCCGCGATCAGGTTACCGCGTTACTACACAGCGGCGGATTCAAATTACGCAAATGGACTAGCAATTGCACCGATCTGCTCGACAATATACCGTCGTGCGACCTCGGGTACGACGTTGAAAAATCACTACGAGACGAAGACAACCTCAAAATCCTCGGGATCGCATGGAATCCGGACCGAGATAATGTCACCTTTAAAATCGAGACCCCTCCTGTCGAGTGCAATACCAAACGGCACATGCTTTCCGTAATCGCGCATATCTTTGACCCACTCGGCAGGGTAACACCTGGGACGATTGTCGCTAAAATCCTACTGCAAAAATTGTGGCTGCACAAGTTGCATTGGGACGATACCCTTTCTGATGACCTTCTGGTCCCATGGGGAAGGTATTGTGCGCAGCTCCCACTGTTAAAGACTCTTGAAATTCCCCGTTGGACCGGGCACCAGGAAAACACTACGCATTGTGAGCTGCACGGGTTTGCCGATGCGTCCACCGTCGCTTATGCCGCCGCGATTTATTTACGGGTCCAAGATACTTGCGGAAACGTGACTATTTCATTACTCGCGGCAAAATCAAAGGTCGCCCCACTAAAACCCTTAAGCGTTCCGCGACTGGAACTTTCAGCTGCCCTCCTCCTTGCCCGGACAATGGAGTTCGTGAGGAGCAGCCTCACCCTTCAAAAGGTTCCATGCTACTGCTGGACAGACTCCACTATTACTCTCGCGTGGCTACAACAACATCCCGCGACATGGAAAACATTTTTAGCAAACCGAACGGCGGAGATACATTCCCTTCTGCCGAACGCGCATTGGCGCCATGTCTCCACACACCACAATCCTGCTGATTGCGCGTCTCGTGGTCTTTCCGTGTCCGACCTCCTCACGTTTCGTTTATGGTCGAAAGGCCCCGAATGGTTGCGCTTTCCCGAACCTCAGTGGCCGAACGACTCGTCCCTTTTATCTCCCGACAGTCCCTTGGAAGAAAAACCTGTTGCAGTACTCACTGCATACGTCAAACCAACCTGGGACTTATCTACGCGGTTTTCTTCATGGTCCAAATTAATACGCGTTACGGCCTACGTCATGCGTTTTGTAACTAACGCTCGAGACGCTCGAACCCGCCAGATCCGTGACAACTCTGCCGTCCCCACGAAATCCTCTCCTCGGCTATCACTTTCCGCTTCTGAATGTCACCGCGCCAAGGTCTTTTGGCTACGCGTCATGCAATCCGACCTGTTCTCGTCCGAAAAACAAGATCTGTCCTTATCCCGACCGCTCGAAAAAGGAAGCCCTCTCCTATCGCTGAACCCGTTTTTGGATTCAGACGGCTTGATACGAGTAGGGGGTCGTCTTAAACACTCCTCACTACCAGAGCCAATCAAGCACTCCATAATTTTGGCCTCTCATCCGCTTTGCAACCTACTAGTCACTAATGCGCACCTCCGAGCATTGCATTCTGGGCCACAGCTCACCTTACGCACTTTGCGCGAAGAGTATTCGATTCTTCGCGCCCGACAACTCGTCCGCGCCTGTTTGTATCGATCCATTCCATGTGCCCGCGAACGCGCCGCTGTCCCTACCGAACTCATGGGTAACCTCCCCCCCCCTTTTTTTTTTTTCTTAACGATGTGGAATCTTGTGACCGGAAGACACCTGCACCCCCCGGAGGGAGGATGCAGATAGTGTCAGGTTTCACTGACTAAACCACACCGGTACTCTCTTAGTAGGTATTGGAAAATACTCTGGTATCTCGGTAAAATTCGCCAGAGCATCTTCCACCCGCGGCGCGAGCAATTGAAATCTATTCCAGCATACTAGCCCGAAGACTGTGTATGTGGTAAAGGATATAGAGGCAAATTCGCGCACCATACCGCTATGGAATGATTAGCGGTATATCGCCTCAACTAAGTTGGGCAAAGATATTTCGCGTTTCTAAGGAGGAATGCATAGATACTAAAATTCGGCTTACTCGGTTAAGCATACCACGGAACAAGGAGTACGCAAGTTCCGTTTTACTCTCCGAACAGTGCGCGTGGCGAATGACAAAGCCCCCGCTTTCTCATCAACCCACTGTTTTATTGTGCTAATTTATAAGTATACTAGCTGACTCGGCCACGCGTTGCTGTGGCTAAAGTTTTTGTTATATATATAATCTTTATTGATTTCCTTACGGATTACAATCTTAAACAACTATCTAAACCTACACCTTAATTCTATCTAACTCTATCCCACGCCTAAATCTACCCTACGCCCACGCTTTTTGCCGCTCGCCGCTCGCTATTTCTCCGCTCGCCGCTCGCTCTCTCTCCGCTCGCCGCTCGCTCTCTCTCCGCTCGCCGCTCGCTCTATCTCCGCTCGCACGCTCGCTCTCTCTTCGCTCGCCGCTCGCTCTCTCTCCTCTCGCATACTCGCTCTCTCTCCGCTCGCCGCTCGCCACTCGCTCTCTCTCCGCTCGCATATTCGCTCCCCCTCTCCCACGCTCACTCCTCCGCTCAAAACGCTCGCCGCTCTCTCTCTCTCTCTCCCTCTCATACTCGCTCCCTCCCCCGCACGCTCTCTCTCTCGGACTTCCGTTTCCACTCTCTCTCCCTCACTCACTCCACCCCACTCCATTCACTCCTCACTCCCTCATTCACTCATTCCCCTCCCCCCACCTCCGCCCATCTCCTCTCCACCTCCTTAAAGAAATCCTCTCCCCTCCCCTCCCCCCCCAACACCCACCTCCTCGCCTCCTGCCATCCCTCCTCCTGACCCCCCCTCACACATACCTCCCACATGTGTCTCCACGTCTCCCTCCCCCCCCTGCACAATCTACACAGCCTCTCCTCCTCACTCCCCCAGTACCTCCCCCCCCTCAACCCACTGCCCAACCTAAACCTCGCCACTCTCTTCCACCTTTCTTCCCCCCAACCCCTCTTTAGATACTCTGGGACTCCCTTGTCCTTGCACACCCCGTACTCCTTATTCCACTCCGACCTTCCTATCCTCTCCCATCTGTCCCTTTCCTGCTCCTCCTTCTCCCACCCTATGATCTCCTCCCCCCTTATGTCCCTCGCCTCCCTCCCCACCCTCCACCCCCTTTTCACCCAAAACGCTCTCCTCTCACCCTCCCAACCCCTTTCACCCTCCCTCCTACCCATTCTCTCTTTTATTTCCCTTAAACACGCCTGGGCCAGTGCCCCTCCGCCGCCCTCCTCCACCCTTCTCTCATATCCCCACGCCCTCATAGCCATCCTTCCCCTCATCATCTCCCTCTGCAGTTCCTCTCTAAGCATGTACCCAGGCGTGCTCCTCTCCACCCCCAATACCCACCTCAGGAACCTTTCATGGAGTGCCTCCACCTTCTCCCTCTCCCTCCACCCCCACACCTCCACCCCATAACTCACCACTGGCCAAACCAACCTATCATATAGCCACAACCTCCTTCCCCAATCTCCCCCGAAAAGCCTCTTCCCCAGCCCCCAAACCTGCCCCAAAACCGCCGCCCCCCTCCGAACCCTATCTTCCACCTGCTCATCCTGCCTCCCGTCCCTCTTCACTACATAACCCAAATATTTAAACTTTGCCACCTCCTCAATCTCCCCCCCCGCCCACCTCCAGCTCACTTTCTTCCACCTCCCTCCCCCCTCCCTGCACCTCATTACCTTAGTCTTTCCCACGTTTACCTCTAACTTCTTCTTCCTAAAATACCTTTCCAAAACCGCCATCACCGACCTCATCCCCCCCTCGTCCTCCGCCACCACCGCCACATCGTCCGCATACGCCAAAGATCTTATGACCCACCCCCCCACCCGCACACCCCCCCATCCCCCCCTCTCCAGCTCTTCGTCCATGTCTGCCAGCATTAGGGTAAAGAGACAGGGGCTAATTGGGCACCCCTGTCTCACCCCCCTGGCCGTCCAGAACCCCTCGCTCCTCTCCCCTCCCACCCTCACCCTGCACTTCGTCTCCTCCAACAATTCGCGGCACCTCACAACAAGCCCCTCCCTCACCCCCCGCTCCCTCATGCTCCTTACCATCACCTCCCTGTCCACCGAGTCAAAGGCCGCCTTCAGGTCCAGGAACAAAACAACCAACTTCTTCCCTTTTCTCCTTATCTGTCTGTTGACCAGGTAGTTCAGAACGAATACCTGGTCAACGCACCCTCTACCCTTCCTGAACCCTGCCTGACTCGGTGGCAGGAGGCTCTTTCTTTCCACCTCCTTTCTCAATCTTTCCGCTAACACAGCCGCGTACACCTTGTACGCGGTCTGTGTCAGCGCCACCCCCCTATAGTCACTCACCACCGTGCCCTGCCCCTTCTTCCTTATCGGCACTATCATTCCCTCCCTCCAACCCTGCGGCCAGCCATCCCCTCTCCATACCCTGTTACATATCCCCCTTAGCCATTCCCTCACCTCCTCACCCCCATACTTCCACACCTCGTTCCTTATCCCGTCCCCTCCTGGTGCCTTCCCGTCTTTCAAACCTTTCACCACCCTGTCAAATTCCTCCTTGCCTATATCCTCCTCATCATCCCCTCCCCTTTCTCCTCCCCCCCCCAATCTCACCCTCCATTCCACCCCTCCCAGCAACCCCTTAAAATACTCCTCCCACTCCTTCATTTCAATCCCTTCCTCCACCCCCATCCTTCTCTTCCTTCCCATGTTTATCACCTTCCACGCCTGCCCCTCCGTCCTTACCCCCTCCACAATCTTCTCCCATCTTTCCCTTTCCCTCCTCTTCTTCCCTTCGCACAACTCCTTGTACTCCCTTCTGCATCTTCTGAACCTCTCTCCCTCCCCTCCACCCGTCTCCACTTCCTCAACTCCTCTCTCAACCTCCTCTTGCCCTCCCTACATTCCTCATCCCACCACTCCCCGACCCTTTTCTTCCCCGTCCCCTCCTCCATCTCCCTCAGCACCCCCTTCACCCTCTCCTCCAGCTTCCCCCACTCCCCCTGCACCCCTCCCCCCTCTTCTTCCCTCCTCCCAAACCTTCTCTCAAACTCCCCTCCCCCCCCTTGCATCCATCCTTCCCCCCTCCTCCTCCTCCCCGTCTCTCTCTCTCCTCTCTCCACCCCTCTTCCCCTCACCACCACCGTTAATGACATATGGTCCGAATCCACCTCCTCACCCACCCTAATCTCCCAGATCCCCTCCCTCGTTTCTCTGTTTCCCAGTACATAATCTATTACCGAATTTCCCCTCTCCCCTACAAAAGTCCACTCTCCCCGCTCATCTCCCCTATGACTCCCATTTAAAATCCCCCACCCTCTTTCCCCCAGAAACCTGCATAGTTTCCTTCCCCCCGCATCCATCTTTCCATCCCTCGACCTTCTCACCCCTCCTTCCTCCCCCTCCAGCAACACCCCCCCTCCCTCCTCCGCTGTCCTTACATTGAAGTCGCCCCCTATCATTGTCCTCCCTCCCCCCCCGCTGTCCTCCACCCACTCCTTCATAGCCTGCAACTTCTCCTCCAGGTCCCCGTTCACGTACACCCCAACCACATTCCACCATTCCCCTCCCAGCTCCACCCTCTTCACCACCATCCCCTCCCTCCCACTCCCCACCCCCTCCACCGCCTTCAGTTCCCTTCTCACTCCCACCAGCATCCCTCCCTTCGCCCTCCCCTTCTTGCTTTCTCTTTTCGCCCACTGCCCCTCCCATCTAAACCCCCTTGGCAATTTCCCTCTCACCCTTTCCCAGTCCCTCTCCTCCATCCATGTTTCCAACATCACTACTACTTCCCACCTCTCCAGCCCCCTCCAAAACTCCCTGTCCTTACTCTTCCACCCCGCCACATTCCAAAACCCTACCCTTCCTCCCTCCCCCCCTCTCCTAGTCAACCTCACCTCCTGCCCCCGTTTCCCTGCTCTCCTCCCCCTACCCACTCCTCCCGCGCCTCGTCCCAAAACCTCACCTTACCATCTACCCACATTTTCATATAACCCACCCTCACCTGTCTCCCCCTCTGTCTCTCCTTATCCGCCTCTCTCTCTATTTTCCACCTTGCCCTTCTCTCCTCTCCCGTTAGATCATCCTCCACCCTCTCCTTCCTCCCCTTCAGCTTTCTCTTCGCCTCCATAATCTCCCTCTTCCTTTCCCTCCCTGCCAACTTCACTACCACCATCCCCCTCCCCTCTCTATCCCCCTTCCCTACCCTCTTCATCTCCTTAATTCCTCCCCTCTCTACCCCCATCAATTCCCATAACTCCCTTACCTCCTTCTCCCACTCCCCCTCTCCTCCCTCCACCCTTAATCCCTTAATTACTACATTCTCTCTTCTTTTCTCCCTCTCCGCCCTGTCTACCTTCAACTCCACCTGTCTCCATCTGATTTCCTTCTCCCTTTCTCGTACAGATCCCTCTCCCCCCTTGTCTCCACCCTCTATCAACCTCTCTTCCATCCTTCTCCTCTCTTCTTTCCCTTCCTCCACTCTGCTCTCCAGTCTTTCCAGCCTTTCCATTACACTATCCCTCCACTTACCCTCCTCCTCCCATCGCTTCTTCCTCCTCTCCTCCTCCTCTCTCCAGCTTTTCTCCCTTCTCCTCTCCTCTTCCCTCCTCTCCTTCTCCCTCTCCCTCTTCTCCTCCTCCCTCATCTTCTCCCTCTCCCTCCTCTCCTCCTCCCTCACCTTCTCCCTCTCCCTCTTCTCCTCCTTCCTCACCTTCTCCCTCTCCCTCTTCTCCTCCTCCCTCTCTTTCCTCCTCTCCTCCATATCCTTCCTTAACACCTCCCTTACCCAATTCCTTCCACACTCCTCTAACATCCTCATCACCCCCGCATCCATCTCCGCCTTTTCGCCCCCTCCCGCTTCCTCTCCCGCCTCCCCCCTTGCTCCCTCGCTTCGCTTCCTCCTTTTCCCTAACAACCTGTCGAGGCTGCCTGCTTCCCCCCCACTTCCCCTCCTCCCAAACTCCAGCTTCGTCTGTCTCTTACCCGCATCCGCCGATACCTCTCCCTTTCCCCTGTCCCCTGTCGGGGCCTTCCCCCCTTCCGCCTGCTCCGCCTCGCACTCCATCTACTTGTACTCTCGTCTCAACTGTCCTCCCCCTTTCCCTCCCGCTGTCTCGCACTTCTCGCCGCTCCCGCTAGGCGCCTCCGTCCGACTGCCCTCCCCTCTGCCTCTCGCCCACCTCACCTAAGATCTCTGCCCTAACCTCCTCACTCCTGCTTACCCGTTCTTTCTCTCTTTCCACCCACCCACACGCTCTGCTGTGTCCACCAACACTCCCCCGCACCCTTCCCTATCCCCTCTACCCTGCCCTCCCTCTACTTTCCCTCCTATCTCTCTCTTTCTACCTTCTACCACGCTTTTCACTCACCGCATTCACACCACATGCACTCACCACTCTCACCGAAACGGAAGTCAAAGTTTTTGTTATATTACATTATAGTAAACAATCTAAGAGGAACAATATAGACCTAAACCAACTCTCAACCCACTTTTTTGATTGGAAACCCTTAAATATTATGTAAGGGAAGCCTTGCCCGCACCTAGCCGTAGAAATAAAATGAAAAGTGAGATTTGGCTGAAAGAAATATAGACCTAAACCAACTCTCAACCCACTTTTTTAATTGGAAACCCTTAAATATTATGTAAGGGAAGCCTTGTCCGCACCTAGCCGTAGAAATAAATTTCACTGTATTATCTTCATTATAATATGAATTCAATTTACACTTCAGTCTAAGTAACACGTGGCCGGCTATGCTAACACCAAAAATTTAAAAAGTGGAAATAATTGAATTATACGGTATTTCGTTCACTACAAAATAAATTTAATTAATTTTATAGCGTCAACAACACGTGGTAATTATGCTGTTAAAATGTAGTTTATATGACACGTTCGTACATTTACCATAGCAGCGCCATCTATTGATTACTTACTCAACCCAGTCGAAAGGTATCGACATCTCTTAGAATCATTTGGAGTTAACAGATAATAACAGACAAATAATTAGCAATAAATTAAAATTGCGACTATAATTTGAGATTTAAACTATCCTATCTCTCAAGTTGGATCGAACTGCACATGGTGTGCGAATTTTATTATAATCGGTTAAGTGGTTTAGGAGTCCATTGAACACAAACATTGTGACACGAGATTTATATATATTAAGATTATGCACTAAATACTCTATCCGGTTGATAGAGCATTTTCACACATACCAGTTATACAGTCTCGTACATCGCATACAGTACGCAAACACGCTCGCGTACAACCACTATCCGCGGGTGCTACTGGATCCTCTCCAAAAATTAGAAGAAAAAACGTGGCCTAGAAGGAGAGAACGTAGAGCATAAAATCATAATTCAGTTCAAATAACTTCAATTTTATTCGCGTGGAGTATTGTCCAGAAGCCACCCCGCCGTCCTCCCACACATGTGAGAGTCGGAACAGCCCATAAAGCGGTTACCTCGCATCCACTCCATTTCCGAAAACTCTATGTTTCGTCCTGGACGGCTACGAAGCCACTTATCAAGACGCTGACGAGACGGATGCCAATTAAGGCGGCCGCCTCGCCCACCCCGCGTACCGCGTATTAAGACGATACAGATTGTAGAGACTGCGTTGTGAGAACGGATCCCTTATCCGCTCCCCCTCCGCAGCCTCCTCTTCTGCCATGACGTCCTCGGAGAACGCCGCAAATGCTTCCCAGGCATCCCTCCGCGTCACCATCGCTTCCACGACAGTGGGCAGAGAAACATCCGGCCCTATTACCCTTTTTAATTTATCGCGTTGCCAGTTCCATGCGGGACACTCTAAGAGCACGTGCTCCGAGTCCTCCCAGTGCCAATTACAATGTACACAGACCCCCGTTGGCTCCTTCCCAATTAAAAAGAGGTAGGAGCCAAGACAGCCGTGACCGGTCATCAGCTGTGTCATACGGTAGGTCAGACTACCCCTACACCCTCCCATCCAGCGATCAAAGACGGGAAGTATGGCTCTTGCCAGTCTACGGCCCGATTCCGTTGGGCATTGTCCGAGGGCGTCTCTCCATCTTTGGAGAGCCTCATCCCAAAATTTCCGGCGCCACATGTCCACCTCCTCCGCCGACGGCTACCGCCCCTCTCCATTTATACTATGTTTATATCTATACTATCTATAGTAGTAAAGAGCAAGGATATGGAGCGGCATACTTCTCGCCAGCATCAGTGCAGTGTCATATGCCACCGTCCTATATCCTCGTATTATTCGCAGAGCGACTTTCCTCTGCCCCGCTCTCAGAAGAGCAGCGCTTCGCCCATCGCTCCGCAAAACGCTGCCGTCATGAGTTTTTTATACCTTTGCGCTTCAACATCAGGGTCGATCTCATCTTCCCTTCCGTTATCCACGCTGCCGAGCCAGTCAGCCCCGATCGCATAAGCGGTCAGGGTTTCTTTGTCTAGCTTATTTTTACTCCATCCCACCTCCGGAACCCCCGCCCGGCGGGGTGTAACGCGGAGAGCTCCGTTGCCGATGGAGAATGAGATGTACGTATATACGTAGATATACATGATAGATGTAGATATACATGAAGATCCTCTCGAAGTCCGGAATGTCGGAGTCCCGCCCCGATTTAGCAGGCGAAGATCGAGACCTATCGCCCACGCATCGAGACAGTCCCCGCGACGATCCGTCCTTCTATTGCCCCAATTTGTTGACTTGGCGTTGAAATCGCCCGTAATGAGCAATCTCTCGGCTCGCAGTCCGCGAACAACCCGCTCCAAATCCTTCAAATATTCTTCGAAGCGCACAAACTCACACGCGGGTGAGATGTAACATGACGCAACAAAAATCTCCCCCCATCGTGCAAACACGTAACCTATTCCCCTCTTAACGAGCGAAAAGGGAACAGGCTTTCCCTCGTTTCGGTAAACGAGACAGGCAGACCCGGTAGTATCCCCAATCCAGAAAGGACTGTCCAGGACCCTATACGGCTCCGACACCGCCGCCAACCCGGCACCCCGCTCCGCCATGCACTGGACCATGAGATCCTGCGCACGACGTCCGCGACCTAAAGGGTCTAGCCGTGTTACAATGCAAAAAGTGCCCCTAAACCAAATGAGACGTGTCATACGCCATTCGATAGCTTATGGAAAAAGAAACATTTTTGGAGATTGGAAATCCGAAATCTCAACTGAGGGGGTAGTTATAGACAAAAATCAAAAATATGTTTCTTGCCCAATCATTTTTACTCCAGTGGATAAAAAAATTTGAAAAAATTCACGAACGTATCGGCTAACGGTGTACACGTTACAGAATTTTTTCAGATTTTTTGGTTGAAAAACTGAGCTGTAAAAAATTAATAAAAAATTTTTTTTTTGAAAAATGGCAATTTTTCATCGAAGAAGTAAAGTCTCCACTTTTATATTTTTTGTATAGGTACCTATTGTGAATACTAACATACTGAATTTTTTTCAGATTTTTTGTAAACCTGCGCCGTTATAAAAAAAATTAAAAACCGATTGTCCGGTTGCTTTTTGCGTGCCCCACCTATTTGTACAGTAGATCTTTGCATTTTTCCCAATCCACAAGTGTATTATGCAATGTGTAACGCTGCTCGAAGTCTAGAATTGGCGCAGGAGTTGATAAAGCCTTAAAATAGCAAATCATGGAAATTGCGACCAGTACGTTATATTCCAAAGTGTAAACCGAAATTCCAATGGCACCGGTGTGTACATTTTTACGCAAGTTCGAATCCTTATAGGGTTATCTGTTTTTCACACATATTACTTTTTATTCAGAATTTAAAAATACATTGTTCTAATTAATGCTTACCCTCATACGTCGTAAAATCGCTTGTTTTTTACAAAACACGTTCGGTAAACGGCTACATTCAGATGTAGGGATGATTGACGAAATAGTTGACAAAATAATGTCGAATCAAACAATTGAAAATTCATTATCATTAGAGGTCGATCTTCAGCGATGGAATATTCGAAAAGTTCCATTTAGACCAATTTCAGCCACAGAGTTACCCGATTTTCCTGATATGACGGAGAGGGATCTAAAAATTCTTTTCACTGGATCGTATCAATTATCGCAGGCAGTTTCTTATTTAGCAGAAATGATGGAGCTGAAAACAATATTAACTTCCGTTACTTAAAAGATCAGGAAAACATTATTAAATTCGAAGTGAAGTCAAGACATATTAATAATAAAGTATACAGATGTTA
Organism: Anoplius nigerrimus; assembly: GCA_914767735.1. NCBI lineage: Eukaryota > Metazoa > Arthropoda > Insecta > Hymenoptera > Pompilidae > Anoplius > Anoplius nigerrimus. The sequence goes on from CAJZBX010000922.1 coordinate 135,883, forward strand.
CATAGAATACGTGCCACATTCAATAGGTTGTTCTGGAATTCGCCGATATTGTTGTCAATGTGCGAATGGCAATCGTATCGTCGGATGCTGTTCGCATATAGCAGCAATAATTTATTATTTGTCACATGCAAGGTATCTGTCACCGATTGTACGACCAGCCGAAATATTAAGTAGGATATTTAACAGCGACAACATAGTACCAGTTATTAATGAGGACAGTGATGAAGATTAAAAGTTTTGCATTTACTTTATCTTTTTATGCCGCCAACGATCGAAAAGATAAGTATTATCAGAACAAAAACTGTATATACGCTCAACACTAGAATATATAAATAACTATATAATTCACAGGACACTGGAGGATACAACAAAATTCTGCACTGAGGATGTCATGTCGCTTTATATATACGTGATTATTACTCTTTAAAGATAAGTATCTATGCTAAATATAAGTGGTGAATACCCGTATCTATGTTCCAAATACTTTTTCTATCAAATAATCTTTTTAAAACAATGTACTTTAAATTACAGAGTCAATTTATTTCTTCCCTGAAGAGGATAAACTGCGTTATCGAAACGTACGGATTATATTAGGCACAGTATTCATATCTACATTGACATGAGATCAAAAATATCGCAGTTACTCTAACCTTTTCAATCAATAAACACGGATGTTATCACTAATTATAATTAAGAATTGTTAACCCTTGCTAAAAATTAAAAGATAATGAAAAGAAACAATAGCACACAAGTGCTTGAAAATAGTACGTTGCATAACTAAAAAAACCATGTGATTTTACGACGTATGAGGGTAAGCATTAATTAGAACAATGTATTTTTAAATTCTGAATAAAAAGTAATATGTGTGGAAAACAGATAACCCTATAAGGATTCGAACTTGCGTAAAAATGTACACACCGGTGCCATTGGAATTTCGGTTTACACTTTGGAATATAACGTACTGGTCGCAATTTCCATGATTTGCTATTTTAAGGCTTTATCAACTCCTGCGCCAATTCTAGACTTCGAGCAGCGTTACACATTGCATAATACACTTGTGGATTGGGAAAAATGCAAAGATCTACTGTACAAATAGGTGGGGCACGCAAAAAGCAACCGGACAATCGGTTTTTAATTTTTTTTATAAGGGCGCAGGTTTACAAAAAATCTGAAAAAAATTCAGTATGTTAGTATTCACAATAGGTACCTATACAAAAAATATAAAAGTGGAGACTTTACTTCTTCGATGAAAAATTGCCATTTTTCAAAAAAAAAAATTTTTATTAATTTTTTACAGCTCAGTTTTTCAACCAAAAAATCTGAAAAAATTCTGTAACGTGTACACCGTTAGCCGATACGTTCGTGATTTTTTTCAAATTTTTTTATCCACTGGAGTAAAAATGATTGGGCAAGAAACATATTTTTGATTTTTGTCTATAACTACCCCCCTCAGTTGAGATTTCGGATTTCCAATCTCCAAAAATGTTTCTTTTTCCATAAGCTATCGAATGGCGTATGACACGTCTCATTTGGTTTAGGGGCACTTTTTGCATTGTAACACGGCTAGACCCTTTATCTGGAGGACTTTGCTCGGCATTTTAGGCAAGCTTAGTGTTCCTCCGCAAACATATCCCCGACATCAGAAAAATCCATTTCCGTATCGTCGGTCTCGCTTCCAATGACGAGCCGGTTTTCACTTACCGGAGTGACAGGCGTTGCCGCTTGCCTTGCCGGCAGTACTATCTTACTTCTATCTTTATTCCCGCTGGGAATCACTTTCTCACTTTTGCCTTGGATCGCAGCAAGGCAGGCTTGAGCTCCTAGTTTGTGATTTGATTTTCGATTCTTATCAGAACAAAGGGGACACCTCAACGGCGCACTACAGGCCGCCGCCGCGTGCCCCCCTACGCCGCAGTTGAAACACCTGCCACTCCGATCTACTTCGGAGCGGCAAACTCCCTGCGCGTGCCCTACTTCCAGGCAACGGAAACACCGCAGCGGACGCTTTTCTAGAGCGTTAACCCACGCCCAGCTCCACCCGACACGGAGCTTACCTGCGGCTGCAATCTTTTTCGCGGCCACAGCTGGCATCTGCACCCAGACTGTGGCGTAACCACTCCCGCTCGCGCGAACCGGACCCACCCTAATTTGCGCAGTTTCACATTCTGTAGCATTTGCAATAGCAGTTGCTACTTCCTCACCTGTCGTGTAATCCATCAGACCTCCCACTCTGATGTCCGCCACACGTACAGGTCGCGCAATTGTGATCGCCCGATCGCCTACGATCTCCTTAATTTCACTCGCGAGCGCGTCCGCCTTAGTACCGTTGCCAGCGCCTTGAATCTGGATCATATATGATCCAGAGGCAGTGCGTCGCATCCCCGTTTTGGCAAAAATGCCCAGAGCGCTCAGGTCGATCTTACTCCTGCATTCATTTAAGAATTCGGAGTAACTAACTCCTGACTCCTAACTTATGTTAATAATTATCGCCGCTGTGCGCGGTACAGTAATTTGGGAGGGTTTAATCACTCCCTTCCTGTTTTTCTCTCCCGTGCTTTTACTATCAGCCTTGTTTGCGCTCCGGGCATTTTCCCCGCCGCTATCCATCCTCTTCGGTGTCAAGCCATACTGGCCCGGCACCATAACCTGCTTTTTCGTTGCAGGTTTCGCAGTCGCAGCTGCGTATGAAGACGGGGGCCCCACTCGCTGTGGGTAAGGGTTTCCTCCCAGGGGAGGAAACTCCTCCTTCGCATTTTGTCCTCTCGCCGCTACTGCACTGTATGAGCGCTTCTGCTCATCCAGCGTTGGCTGCTTACCAGCTACCCTCGCTGCATGGACCTTCGCTATGCGCTCCATTTCAGCCGCATAGCTTTCAGCTGCTTTCCGCTATTCCTCCCGCTGCATCATTTTCTGCTGCCACGCAAGTCTATCAGCTGCCGCTTGCGTTGGCTTCTTTCTCTTCTCCGTTTTGGTAACGGTGCTCGTGTCCTTCCCGTTTTTAGCACACACAGCCGATGGTTTCTCAACTCCTGCCGCTGGGCGTGTTTCACCCATCCTTCCATTGACTTTCGTCATAAAGCCTTGGACCACTCCTTGAAATTCCTCAAATCGTTTGTTTATATCATTATTGCTGTCTATGATTTTATTCATCATTTCCAGCATAGGGATGTCCTGACTGCTCGCAATTTTGCTCTTCTTTGTTTTTGGAGCAGACACCGTACCGACTCTATCCCCTTTTGGTGGAGGTGGCATTTCACATCTCTCCTTCAGGGCTTTATTTTCCTTCTCCACTTGCTCCGAGGAGAAGCGTAAATCATCAATTACTTTCTGCTGCCGGATCAGCTCATCCAACAGCTCCTCCATGTCTGCCGGCTGCTGCCGCAGTTTCATTTCCTCCTGCTCCGCTGCCGTATTTGCCTCTATCACTAAGGCTGCACGTCGCAGATCAGCGATGGATTGCACTTTTAACCCACAAGATCTTTCAGCGATCTGTCTTATGCACTCAATAGCACAAGCAATATCCGTCTGCCTCTGCTGTGCATCTTTTCCTCTCGCCTCCCTCAGAAGTTCTTCCGACTTTGGGAGTCCGCCCACGCTTGCTGCCTCCACTCGTATTCTTCTTCTTCTGTGAGACACTGACGAGGTCGTGTCAGATGTCTCATCTGCCGAGTCCGCACTGTCCGTCGTTGCACGATCCATGATCATCGGTCTCTTTCTGGATGTTCTACTTATGTCCATTCGGACAGCCATCTCCCTTCTCAAGCTAACCCTTGTCGTTAGCTTTTCAACGCTGGCTACACTTAGTCCTTTGACGTTGCACTTGCTCGTTTTGTCATTCTTGACTGTATCATCTGACGCCGGAGACGCATTTCCGCTTGTTACAGCATCCTCCCGCGCTCTGCTTTTCTCTCCCATTATCTTCTTCATTATATCCGAGTCTTCCTTGTCTTCATTTTTGCTCGGCCATCCTTCGTACCGGGTACCTTCCGGCGTTCCAGTGTTTTTAATTGTCTCCTTCTCGCAACTGATTTCTTCGGTCTTCCCATCGGGACTGACCTTCTTCTCTCTGGGGATGTCGCTGCGTTCCATTTTTTCGGCTAGTATCCCTCGCGAGGGACACTGCCTTTTAGTTTATGGACAACCGCACTTTAGAAATGTTTATTGTTTCCTTATCCTTTTTCTTAGCACTTCACTGGGGCCCTTGTCCAAGCGCCCCCACTAGGTTCTTCACTTTTCAGCACACGCGCGATCACCACGCCACCACGCGTTCACTTTCGTGAAACTAACGCAGCCGCTGATGCCGCCACACACTCACTGTCGCACACTAACACCTTATAATATGTCGCAAACACCTCACTCGCCACGCCACGCCACGTACCTGGTAACAACGTTCGCACCGTTACCAGGTTCGCCTTATCGTTTCTATATTCTCTTACAGTCTATACCAGTATACTATCCTACACTATGCTAAGACGCTCGCTTCCTTCGCTTCGCCACGAGGCGATTTTAGTCTCGTTTTAACGCCCTGAAAGCCAAAAAACCGCATGCACACGAAAAGTACTTTGTGATACTTACCGAGCCGCCTTCTTTACGGACGCCCTTGCCTCGGGACAACTCCCAGCCAGCTCCGTAGATCCACCCTCGATCTTTCCCTAGTTTGCCTGCCAGAAGAATTATTTGTTCTCGTTGGCGAAAAATGTCGCTTCACCGTTCCGAGTCCACCTCACTTCGCCGCCACGTGGCCGGCTAACCTCTTTGAGGTTATCTCACCACGCGGTCGCACGAAACCTCTTATATTTTCCACAAAGCTAATCGAAAACACTTTCACTCCATTCCCCGCGCTTCGCACGGCTCAGCAACCGAAGGCTGCCACAAAATATCGCCAATCTGGGTCCAAAGACACCAAAGATACCAAAGATCAGGAGAAACTATCGAGAGCGATACACGTACGTGCGATCAAGTCGACGGTCCCCAGCCTGGGTAACCTGCCCAGCGCCCGAGTCACACGTAGCGTACGTCCTTTCGTACATTGCGGCGTTGATTATGCCGGACCTGTTCTAATACGCGCAACTCGTGGACGGGGATATAGAGCCCATAAAGCGTATATAGCACTGTTCGTGTGCCTATCGACCCGCGCGATTCATTTAGAGTTAGTGTGCGATTGCACTACAGCGGCCTTCCTCGCGTCCTTTGCTCGGTTCTGCTCTCGACGAGGATTACCATCCGCAATGTACTCCGACAACGGTACGACATTCCAAGGAGCCGACCGAGAACTCACGAACCGTTTTAATAGTGCGATTTCCGATACGAATTTTTAAAATAAGATCGCAACCGACAAAATTTCGTGGCATGTTATCCCCCCGACAGCGTCTCACTTCGGAGGTCTGTGGGAGGCTGGTGTGCGAAGCGTCAAGCACCATCTGAAGTGCGTAGTCGGGGCTCATACGTTAACTATCGAAGAGTTTACAACTCTTCTTTGTGTTACGTCGCGGCCTGATTTGAATAATAGAAGGGGTCTCTACGCCCAATAAAGACAATGTAGGCGGGCCGCAGCAACAATGTGTACGTTCCCGACCTCGATCGGAAGTCGTACGGCGTCTGTTTTAGTCAATCGCGTCTCCGCGACTTTACAGGGACCAGACGAAAGGTAAACGTGAACAGGTACAGAGAGGAAACTGGAAGATTGGAGACGAGGAGGAGTATCGAACGAGGAGATCTCTACACCGAGATTTACCAAACGATTATAATTAACGTTTGAGTACTTACCATTTCGCTGTTTGCGGTACTAGGGGGAGGTTTAATAAGCGTCAAAGGGCGTCAAGCGTGGTCGAGCTGGAGTGTGTGTGGTCCGCAACGAGTTCACTCGCGTAATTAGAGGTAGTTAGGAAGCTCGTTGTCAAAGAATATCGAAGATAATTGTTCGAATGAAAATATAAAGATTTATTCAAAGTCAAACTGAGTATAACTGGATATTCGAGGATTTAGCTGCGGTAAAGCGTAGGCTTAAGAATTTTTAGATCTTACTGGTTGAGAAGTAAAAACCGAAGTGACGGAAAATTGAGCGAGGAGAAAAAACGGCGACTTCGCACCCCCGAATTTGGGGGCCTCGCGGGGCGTTCCTGCGGGGCCCTTGTGGGTGGGTCTAGACGTTAATTGGTCAGTCGCAGTTTGTCGCTCTATTTCCCGGAACTGAGGTGTCGCCCGGCGAGCTGTCGTCTCGCGACTTTTGTGGGTGGTTTGAGACTAAACAGTCTGCGCGCCTGTTTGTCGTCGCCATAAATTAAACCCTTGGCTACGTGCTCGCGCTTGGTTCGATTCTTAAGAGTTCTGGGAACAGAGGGTTCCTAGAGAAAGTTTCCCACGTGTCCGAGTGGAGGCATGGGTCCAGTAAAAGTTATTAACAAAAGGCGTGGAGTCTGATGACGTAACATTTGCCAAGTCAAAGCGTGTCTCAACTCGCGACCGATTGCCTCGATGACCGGCGACGTAAACACCTATGACGCGCTAATTGCCATTTCGGAGCCAACGCTTCTTGATATCCAAGAGTCCCGTCTGTCACGATGGCAACTATTGCGACGAATGCAAGAAGGCTTCTGGAAGTCGTGGGCGCACGACTACCTTCATACGCTGCAACAACGCCCTAAATGGCGTGTCGCTCAACACCTCGCAAAGCCCGGGCGCATAGTTTTATTACGAAACCCGCTCTTGCCTCCGTCGTAATGGGAGTTAGGCCGCATAAGTCAATGTCACCCCGGCGATGACGGGCTCACTCGAGCCGTTACCGTAAAAACCGCGGATTCCGCCTTCAAACGTCCTATTAACAAATTATGTTTTTTACCAATCGATCAAGAAAACGCGGCGGACGCAGCCGCCCACGGCGGGCGGTCACAGTAGAATTATAGCTTATTGTTAGTATAAGACGACCGGCGACACTTGTAGATAATAAAACCGTGGCGAGCAGCGGGATTAATTTAAGTAAGCGCATTTTATGTACTGTATGCGATCTATTGTTACCTTTAAACCCACCGAAACGAACGTTATGTTTAGGCGCGCACACATTGTAATTATTGTTGTCGGTGTCCCGCCAAGGCGGGCGGTATGTTACGGCTGTGGCGATCTTTTCGTGCAACGGCAGTTACTTGAAAGTTGGATCGTCCTCACAAGGATTAGGCGGAGGCGCCCGCGGAATCAAAGACCGCACGGAGGTCGGCTAGGCGATCAGAAGGGAACAATGACGGACGGCACAAATCACTCACAATCAATCAATCGCGTATATTTTACTTGTCACATACAATACTCTCAAACCACAAAGCGTTATAAGAAGCAGCGAGCTCTATTGGTAGGGACAATGAACAAGAGTAAAAGAACAAAGGCAAAAGCGCTAGGCTGGCGAAAGCAACTAAGATCGGTACATCGATGCTTAGACGAAAGCGAGCAAGACAATACTAATATGTACGGTCCGTGGTGCCGGTTCGAAACACAGGCCCCCTTGACCCCGCAACGCACCGCTCGGCCTGCCTGGTGTGCGCCGAACGGGGGCATCGGGCCGAAGGGTCAATCAATCCGCGCACCACGAGTCATTTTGGCGCAACGCTAGCAATATATAAATTTTCTCCAAACAACGGCTCAACAACAACAACAAAAAACTGCGGTGTCTGCAAGGCCGTTGGAATCACACCTGACGTCAGCACACTCCTGTGCCGGCGATCGGTCTAGGTGACGTCAGCTTTACCCGCCCCTACTTTCCGCCAATCAGACAACTCACCGATTGGCGCCTGCGTACCTAGACCCTAAGTTCATATATGTATCTGCGTGCTTTGACCGCGGGGTCAGAATCGCCAAACCGCATCAAAGTATATTGTAACCATTACCTAATACTTTTGAGCAAATAAACCAAAGAAAAACCGAGTCAAAGTGAATCTGCCACCTTTTCAACCATCATCGAACAAAAACAAAGCGGAACAGGAAGAGGAGAAGAAAGAAATGGAAGAGCGGAATGGCGGGAGGGGGATGGGGGATAGAGAACAAGTGAAACTGATGGTAGAGCAAGTGAAGAGAGAGCTACCGGAGGCGTGGGCGAGGGTGCTGAAGAACGCAGTGGAGAGGGCGGCAGAAGTTATGGAACAGGTGGTGAGGAGAGAGACGGAGAAAATATGGAAAGAAGTGAAAAGAGGAGAGAAGGAAAGACAAGAGATGGAGAAGAGAGTATGCAGGATAGAAGAGAAATTGGGGAAGTTAAAGTTAGGAGGAAGTGCGGAGGGAGAGACAGGGGAGCAGGTGGAGGCTTGCAAAAAAGAATAGAAGAGAAGATAGAGAGGGAGATGGAGAAGCAAATGGAGATAAGAGAAAGACAAAAAAGGAGGAAGAATACAGTGATAAAGGGAATGGGAAAGGAGAGAATGGAGGTGCGGGAGGACGTGGGCGAAATCATGAGGATGATGGGAGTGGAGGAAGAGGTGGAAGAGGTAAGGGAGATAGGAGGAGGAAGGGAAGGGGAAAGGGGAGGGAGAAGGAGGGTAATTTGGGCAAAGATGAAGACGAGGGAGCAGAAAAAGGAAGTAATGGAAAAAAATACAAGTTGAGAGAGAAGGGGATAATGGTGGAGGACGACCTGACATGGCAGGAGAGGAGAATGATGTGGATCATAGAACAGAAAGCGTGGGAGGAAAGAAGAAAAGGAAAGAGGGTATGGGGGGGATGTTGAGAGGAGTAAGAAGGGGTATAAGGGTGGAGGAGGGAAAGAGCGGAGGAGAAGTAGAGAGAATAATGGGGTGTGAAGTGAGGATGGGGACAGAGAGGTGGAAAGTAGTGGGGGTGCACATCAATGGAGACATGGAAAAGAAGTTGGAGGAGTTGGAAAGATGGACAGAAGGGCAGGAGGAAGGATGTAGAGTGCTCATAGGAGGAGACTTCAATGCGAGAACGGGGAGTGGGGGAGGGGTATGGGGGGGGGGGGGGGAGAGAACGAGAAAGTCAAAGGATGAGAAGATGAATGGACAAGGAAGAAGACTGGTGGAATATGTGGAGAAAAGGGGGTGGGCAATTCTGAATGGAGGAACGGAAGAGGACCGATACGAAGAATGGACGTACACAGGAGGAGAAAGAGGATCGGTGACTGATTACGTGTTGGGAGACATGGAGGTATGGGAGGAATTGGAGAGACTGGTAGTGGAAGAAAGAGTGGACTCGGACCATCAGCCCATAGTAGCATGGATAAAAGAGGAGATAAAGAGAGTGGACAGGAGGAAGAAGGGAGAGCAGCGAGGGAAAGAGGCACGTGAGACGAGGAGGGAGGGGAAAGATTCAGGAGGAGGATGGAGGAAGGGCAAGAATGGGCAAGTACCGAAGGGAGAGGAGTAGAAGAACTGGGAGAGAGGATAAGTATGGTACTGAAGGAGGAAGGGGAGAAGAAAGAGGGAAAGGAGGGGGGAGGAAAGGTTGGTGGGACGAGGAATGTAGAGAGGAAAAGGGAGAGGTAAGGAAAGAACTGAGGGAATGGAGGAGAGAGGGAGGGAATACAAAGTAAAGGAGAATGTGTACAAGGAAATGTGCGACAGAATGAAAGAGAGAGAGACAGGGAAAGGATGGTTGAGGAGGCAGGATGCGCAAAGACGGAGGGAGAAGTATGGAGAGTATTAAAGGGTCAGAGGAAGAGAAGGAAGAGGATAAACGAAGAAATAAAGAGAGAAGAATGGGAGGAGTATTTCAAGAGGCTGCTAGGAGGAGTGGAGTGGAGGGTGAGGATGGGAGAGGAGGAGACAAGAAGGGAACAAGATCAGGAGGAGGAGATAGGATGGGAAGAGTGGGAAAACGTGGTGAGAAGGATGAAGGAAATGAAGGCGATAGGAAGAGACGGGGTGCCGAACGAAGTATGGAAATTTGGGGGAGAGAGGGCGAGGAGAGAAGGTTGGAACGCATGTAAGAGAATATGCAGAGGAGAGGGATGGCCGGCGGGATGGAGAGAGGGGGAGATAGTCCCGATAGTGAAAAAATGGGAGGGAAAAAGGGTCGAGGAGTACAGAGGGGTGACTATAATGCCCTCTCTGTACAGAATATATACGGCGATCCTGGCGAGGAGGATAGAGGTGGAGGTTGAGGGGAAGGGGATGCTGGGTCAAACACAGGGGGGCTTTAGAAGGGGCAGGGGGACGGTGGATCAGATATATGCATTGAGTTACATTGTGAACAGGCAGCTGGGAAGAAAGGGGGGAAGGATGGTCGCAGTGTCCGTTGACTTGCGTGCGGCTTTCGACTCCGTGGATAGGGGGAAGGTGATAGAGGCGTTGAGGGAGAGAGGGGTGACGGAGGAGCTGGCGGTGAGGACGAGGGAAGTGCTGAGGGAGTTGAAGTGCCGGGTAAGGGGGGAGGGAGAGGATAGTGGGGCGACGTTCTGGCTGCGGAGAGGATTGAGGCGGGGGTGTCCGATGAGCCCGTTGCTATTTAACATTCTGATGGAGGACATGGAGGAAGAGATGAGGAGGGGAAAATGGGGGGGAGTGAGAGTGGGGGGAGGGAGGGTGTACTCGTTGGCGTACGCGGACGATGTGGTTCTAATGGCAGAGGAGGAGGATGGGATGAGGGCGATGTTGAGTAGGATGCAGAGATATTTCGAAAGGAAAGGATTGGAATTGAACACGGGGAAGGCGAAGATGATGAGGTTTAAGAAGGGGGGAGGGTGGGAAAGGAAGGTAGACTGGAGGTGGAGAGGGGAAACCTGGAGGAAGTAAAGAAATATAAATACCTGGGATACGTGGTACAGAGGAACGGGGGTCAGGAAGAGCATGTGAGGGAGAGAGGAAGAAGGGCGGCGGCGGCGATGAGGGAGGCATGGGGACTAGGGAGAAGGTTATGAGAGAAGAACTGGGAGAGTAGAGTATGGTTGTTCGACTCATTGATATGGACGGTGATGGCGTACGGGGCAGAGGTATGGTGATGGAAGGAGAGGGCGGAGATGGAGGGGATGCAGGAGAGATACCTGAAGTGGGCGATGGGGGTGGAGTGGACGACACCGGGATATTTATTAAGAGAGGAGACAAAGAAGGAGAAAATAAGGGTGAGAGCAGGAAGAAGGGCATGGAGGTTTGAGGAGAGGCTGCGGGAGGGGAGGGGAGGGGAGATAGCACGAAGATGCTGGGAGGAGGTGATGGAGGGGGGCGGGGAGGATGATGGGGAGTTGGGAGCAGGAAAGAAAGAAATTCAGAGAGGAATAAGGGTTAGTTTGGAGGGATGAGGGAAATTACGAGTAAATGGACAGAAAATACAAAGAAATGCAGGAGAGAGAGAGAGAGGGAGGAGAAGATAAAGGAGGGGAGGTATAACGAGTGGTACGGGGAGATTGGAAGGAAAGAAAGACGGAATATCTGGGGAACGAGTAATGGTCGGACGGGAGGAAGAGGAGACTAGCGAGGTTCAGGATGGGAAAGAGCAGAGGAGAGGGCAGTAATGGAAAAAAGAAGCGGACGGGAGGTGCAGAATTTGTGGGGTGGAGGAGGAATCCTGGGAACATGTATAGGGAGATGTGATGGTTGGGGGGAGAAGATAGGAGAGATACTAGGGGAGGGGGGGTGGCTAAGGAGGTTGGAGGGGAAAGAAGAAAGAGGGAGGGGGGATGACGGAGGGGGAAGGGGGGTGGGGAGGTACGGGGGGGGCTGAATAAACTAAGTAGATTAAGTAAAATAGAGCAAGATAGAATAAGATAGGATAAGGTTATATTAAAATAAATAGGTTAAGAAATGTTAAGAAGGGGGAAGGAAGAAAGAGGAGATGTACACGTAAACCCGCAAGGGAAACGAGGTAAAGACATACATACATACACAAACAACACTAAAAATAAAACGAGTAAAGATAAAGGTGGATTCAGAGGTAAACAAAGAGAATTCAGAGCGAAGAAGCCTTATGAGAAACAAGGCAACAAAAACAACAGCAAAAAGGGAACTGCAAATCAAACAGGTATACACTCTAACACATTTTCAGACGTTTTAAATATACAATTTATAGCCGACTCAGAATCGAAAAACACATTATATACAGGGGTCTAATATTAAGAGATTACATTAAGAACACTAACGGAGAAATTCGCAGTGCAAACAGAGAAGAGAGTGCTAACATTAAAATAGATAGCAGAGGCAATCTATTTGTTCCTGATTTTCAACTCCTCTCACCAAACGCATTTCGGTCAGTTCCCGTCGTCGCATGGCTTCGAACTGCCGATCAGCGCCTCGTTTCCGCAGGGGCCAACGGCGGCGTGCGGGTCCGCGGGGCCCCCACTCCTACCTGGCTTCTCGGAAACCGAGGTGACGTCGGACCATGCGATCGGCGGGACCGGCAGAATAGAGTTCGTGAGAGAGAGAGAGGAATACACAAGTACATAACGTGAAACTCGCGGACACGCGGAAAAAGTAAAGAGCAAGTCGAGGGCGCGAAAACAGTCGTACTCCACCTCCTTCCTTTATCATCCCATTCGTCCCAGTTTTACTCATCGCATCCTCATCACACCTCACTCATTCTCATCCTCATCGTCATCCACAACAGTTCAAAATACATAGTATCGTTAGCACAATCCATCTTTATTATTCCGCCTACTTCACAATTCCGCTATCCATCCGATTAATCCATCTCCCACTCCGACCCCACTGAGTTCCGGGGAAATAAAACAAACACTATTCTAAAATCCAGTGAGAGTGATCAAATATTACACCTATCAAATCTACTACATGCAGAAAATATATCGGACAATCTACTATCACTGCGGAAGTTCGCAGAAGCAGGATGTGGCATATATCTAGATGATTCAGAGCTGAAAATACTCGACAAGGAAGCAGAGAACAACCCGACTAGAAATTCTAACTCGGCACATGTTAGGTCCTAATTCGGCTAGCCTAATTTTCTTTTAGGCCCCAATGGGGCAGCTCCATCAGGTCCGCATTGGATGTGTAACGCGAAATACGAGCGCCTTCCTAATCGAGAAAGGCGCATTAGGGCCGTCTTAGGTTTTGCCAATGACTATCAAATGAGGTCAACCCCATTAGGCCCATATTAGAACAGCTTTATTAGGGTGTCATTGGGAGACATGAATAATTTTCATATTTATATATAGGAACTTTACTGATAGACTTGGGTTGGTTTATTAGCGAATGAAATAAGGCTGTTTTAGTTACAATTTTTTATTTATTAATGAATATTCGAAAAAGTATATAATAATAAAAATGAGAAAGTTATATAATAAAACAGAATTATAATTTATTAAATAACGATAATATTAATCTTGAAGTAAATATATATAGGAACTTTGCTAGTAGACGTGGGTTGGTTTATTAGCGAATGAAATAAGGCTGTTTTAGTTAAAAATTTTTTATTGATAATGAATATTCTAAAAGTATATAATAATAAAAATGAGAAAATTATATAATAAAACAAAATTATCAGAAATTAAAAATAAACAGAAATATCCTCCTCTGGTTGCGTTTTATTCTTGTGGCGTTTAACACGCCCCCCTTCCCAGTCTCTGCAGTGGTGTAACACATTGGCTACCACTTTTATGACCTCGTTGTCCGTCAGCGTATTTTCTGGGAAACTTGCAGAAAGCGATGCTAGAAAAAAAAATCATTTGATTTTAATATTTTTTTTCCATAGATCTTAATTAATTAACGCAAATCTTCTAAATATAAACATGATGACGTACCTTTGACAACATTAAATAAATTCGTGTCTCTGGAAATAAATAATTTTCCTTCCGATGCTTTTACGGGGTTAAACTTCAAAGCAAGCTCTCGCGTCAAGCACAATCGTAGTATCTCTCCCATATTTCGGACCAATGTTGTTCTTTTATTTATCATATTCACAAATTTTTGAGCCTGCAAAATATTGCAATTCTGCTTTACATGTAAGTGGGAAAAGTCGATTGTAATGAAATATATAAATAAATGATAGTTCACCAATTTTTGTCGAAACTCCGTATCTGTTTTAATTTTTGCGTCAAAATTGTCAAAGTCTTCCTTAGTGTTGCACGGGAGTGAATTCCAGTAATTAATCTCGAAATCACCAGAGTCCACATCTACAGATGTGGTTGTCGCTCTCTGGAATTGGTTGATGGCGAGTTTTATATTGACCAACTAGCCACCAAGTTGGCTCATTTGCACCGATAAAGATTTGTAATTCTTCTCCATCGTCTGATCAATATAATCTATAATAATAATAAATTTCTATTTATGCACTTAAAGAATATGTGTAAAAAGTATTGAATGATCGGAAACCTCTTGTTTTTAATCATATTTCTCTTTATTTATGACAAAATTTTATCATATACCTTTTAATGATTTTATTTGGTCCTGGTAACCACATGAACATCCTGGTTGTTGATGACTTATGTCGTATACGCCGGAGGATGTGGAAAACTCAATGTAACAGCACTTGGTTGTAACCCTTTATTGTCTTTATCTATTCACGTCGCACGCTTACTTAATACTAATTGCTCGCGGCTCCCCGGCTCCGCGTTGCTCCCCGCGGCCCCCCACTCCTTGACCTGTGTCTACCGGCTGTCGATACATTACAATTTCCTCCCGTTTTTTAGAGCAAGCCTGCGTATGCGCTCAGAGCGGCGGAGCCTATTGTCTGCATTGTGTGTCCTGTGCGGTTCCTCGTCCTCCCTCGTCTTGACATCTACTTTATACGGAATTATTTGGTCGACATGCCGTTTCCAGGTTTTATCTCCAACCTTTACCTCAAACGTTACCGGTGACAACTTTCGACTTATGGTACCTTGAATGCGCTTGTCATTCCGCACTGAATAATCGTCCGCCATTACGGTGTCTCCGATCTGGAAGTCCACCTTATGCCGTCCTTTCCTCCCTTCTATCTGCGCTATCTGCTTATTCATAACACTATCGCTCACATTCGGCCTTAACAAGTCAAATCTAGTCCTCAACTCGCGTTTATACATCATATACGCAGGTGTTCTCTCTGTTGTACAATGTTCAGTCGTCCTATAGTCAAATAAAAATAAATTTATAGCGCAGTCTAATGACATTCCACTTTTAACTATTTTATTAACCTTGTCCTTAAATGTCTCTACGAAGTTTTCTGCCGCCCCATTTGTCGCTGGGTGATGCGGCGCTGTGAAGGTTTGGTTGATCCCATTATTCTTACAAAACACTCTAAATTCTGCGCTGGTGTATTGCGGCCCATTGTCCGTCACAGTGTCTCGGTAGCCCAAAACGAACTAACAACTTTTTGAACATCTCGATTACCTTCGTCGTTGTCGTGCATCTATTCATATTAATAACCTCCGGCCACTTTGAATACGCATCGATAATTACCATGAACATATGCCCATGAAACGGGCCCAGAAAGTCAGAGTGAACTCTACTCCAGCATTTGTCCGGGTAGGGCCAAGGTGTTAACGGAACCTTCTCCGGTTTTTTCCGTTCTTGCGCGCAAACTTTACATGCTGCTGCCATGTTTTCAATTTCTTTGTCTATATTCGGCCACCATACGAAAGATCTCGCTATCATTTTCATTTTTACTATGCCTAAATGTGACGCATGAAGTTCCCTTAACACCCTTCCCCGCAACCTTTCTGGTATCACTATTCGGTGGCCCCAGAACAGGCAATCTTTTTCCACTGTCAGTTCATCCCTCTTTGCGTGATACTTCTGCTCACTTTCCGTTAATTTATTTAACTCGGGCCATAACTCACATACGTACTTACGAACTACACTTAAAGTTTTATCGCGTCTCGTTTCTTTTGCTATTTCTTTCGCCTTTATGCATTCTAATTCTTCCTCCACATAATTTATCGCCGCAAACTCATGACACTACACAACAAAATAAATTTTTTTCTCTGCTATTGGGTTGAAAATAGGTTCCTTATAGTAATTCATATGCGCTGAATACAAAACTGCAATCAGATTTGCTCTGGCACGTCAGGAAAAAAAGTTATGTACGTATAAATCTTTCCGAGGATAATGCTATTAACTACGTTGAATTGAGAATGTGAGAAATTTTGGGGAAATAAATGTGCGTACTTTGGGATGAAAACACTAAATATTATAATTAAGAAATTAATTATAAATGTTTATTTGCCTCTGAAATGAGTCAGAGGCCCTCAGTTACGCTAAAATTGGCAATACCTTGGCTTAAAAATGCGCCTATTCATCTTTCGTTTACTGAATCACCATATTATACCGAATTACCGAATCTTCTTATATGAAATCAATTGAATACGTCTTATTGCGACTGTTGCACTGAACTAATGTAGGGTTTAAGGCGAGATACGTGTCGATGGAGAAGGAACATGAAAGCGTTTTGTTTATCCGAGTTGAAAGTGGAGCTGCGGCGTCGCCTCACGAGACTCGATGGGCATTTCTTTGACAACAGTCATACCCGCTTATTCAAATTATCACTCCTTAAATAAACCATCTTTGCGTTTATTAACACCTTCGTTTATTTTCCATATAAGATCCCACACTAATTTTATAAAACATGTTGAATCCTGCCCGCATGCTCTAGCTCGAGCGCAAGATAGAACTTGTTAAAGTCTGCCTATTTGTTTTTACGACTGCACGCTTTTCTTTTTACGGACGCATAAAGCAGAGTAACCTTGAAAATACACACACACATTCGTACATTATACCAAATAATACGGCTCGTTGATGCAGCTACATAATAACGCATATACAAGGTTTTAATGATCTTATGACTTTATTATTTCATATCTTATGATTTTCAGCTATAACTTTAAATCCAGACGTGCTACGACAATTTTAAATGCAAAATCGGAATCAGCGCACCCTATTACATAAGACTCACATTAATTTCAACCAGTAGCAAATTTATTGTTGCATAGTGTGATCGAATATTGGTATCCTATCACTAATTGGGAGTCGCGATAGTGCGTCACAGTTCCCATTTTGTTCCGATTTTACACATTCCATTTTGTACGTGAACCTTGATAAGAAATAAGCCCATCTCTGTAGCCTGCTTGCTGTAGTTAATGGAATTTCTTGTTTTGGACCGAAAATGAAAACTAATGGTTTATGGTCTGTTCTAAGGGTTATCTCTTTACCAAATACGTAATTATAAAATTTTTTAAACCCAAACACTATCGCACTAGCTTCCTTATCAATAATTGCCTAATTCAAAATAATTTTTGATGCAAACGCTATAGGTCTTTCTGTACCATCTTTATAACGGTGTGATAATATCGCGGACAACCCGTATGCAGATGCATCACACGCCATTACAAGATCCTCGTCCGGGTCATAATGTGCTAATACTCGCTCTGATACTAGTTCTCTTTTCACCCATTGGAATGCTTTTTCACACTCCGTTGTCCATTTCCAGTCTGTTCCCGATACACATTCATATAATGGTTTTAATATTTCCGCCCTACTGGGTATAAATCTCGAATAATAAGTAATCAAACCTAAAAATGATTCTAATTGTTTTTTATTTGCTGGCGTCGGTGCCTCTATCATCGCTTTAACTTTTGATTTAAATTTATGCAAGCCATTCTTATCTATAACAAAACCTAGTATATCTAATTTTTCTTTAAAAAATTCGCATTTGTTAATATTTACTTTAAAGCCACTTCCTTCAAGTCTCTGTCACACAGCATGCAGCGTCTCGAGATGGTCCTGATCGGTCTTACTCGTACAAAATATATTATCAAGGTACGGAATTGCTCCCTCGATCCCCGCTAGACATTGTTCTATTTTTCTTTGAAAATCCCCTGGTCCGGATGCAATTCCTTCCGTCATCCTTGTGTACCGATACAATCCCTTGTGTGTTATTATTGTTAAATATTCCCGGCTTTTTTCATCTACTGGTATTTGCATATGCGCGTGCGTTCCGTCAGCCTTGATTACTGGTACAATCGGAGTTGCCCACTCGCTCACATCGACCTTCTCGAGATGCTTTGTTATATAATCCTGGTTCCTCACTAAATAATTTTGGGAATTTGTGTGGTAACTCGCTTAACTATACCGTCTGCTCAATTTTTTTACATTCAATTTCCTGGTGATCGCTTCGGTACTGCAATGGCCACAACCCAAATACTCGTAGCCACTCTCTACCTATTAAAATCGGCCCTTTTCCTCTCATTACAATTAATCGTAATTTAGTTTTAATGTTCTTAAATTGTACTCTTAAATTTTCGATTTCTCCTACATGATCTAAAGTTTCTTCCCCGTACGTTTTGAGTGATCTATTCACTGGTTTTATTACATGTGGAGGAAATAAAATCATCTCGAGCGAATGATCGAGAGCATTGCGGCGGCATCAAGGCCTGCGGCGCGCTCGCGCTCACGATCTCGGTCGCGATCCCGGTCGCGGATGTCGCCTGGAAAAGGGGACGGCGAACGGCGCGAAGATCGGCGACTAGAGCGGCTCGAGATGTTGGTGGAGGAGCTGCGGCACCGGCCGTCATCGCGGGCAAGGTCACCATGCCGTACCCGCCCCGGCGATGAGCTACTCATCCCCGTCCTGGATCCATCAAAGGACGAGGTTAGTGTAGATATGTGGGTCCGACAAGTTGGTCGACATGGCGCGCCGATACGAGTGGGATGACCGCTCGGTGATGCGGCTTATCGCCACGCGACTCAAAGGGCACGCCCGTCGTTGGTACGACACGCGTCAGAAGGCTGCGTCAACATGGCGCGAAACAAAAGACGCGCTCGTGGCGTAATTTCGAAAGCCCGTCGCGTTCAACCGGCTTTTTAAGGAGACGGCCAATTACGAAGCCAGGCCTGGCCAGGAGCTGGGCGACTACTGTTTTGAGAAGTTGAACAGGTTACGGCGGCTAAATATCGATATAAAGGACCACTACTTAGTGGACATGGTGATTGGCGGGATACCCGGTGCGGGTATCGCACGCGCCGTGAGGTCGGCGAAGCACGAGGACGCGAACGATTTGTACGCGTACATAGACAGGCAACGTACCGACGCGGGCACCACCGGCTACGACATCTTCGTCGCGGGCGAGGATGCCACCTACCCTCCCGGCGACAGGGGCGGCTAGCAGCCACGCGGCTGGGGACGAAGACCGGCGGCCCAAATGCTTCAATTGCGGATTGGCCGGGCACATGGCACGGGAGTGCCGATGGCGGAAGCAAGTCCCTCCTGGGAGTACGACGGGACGTCGCCACGAGGAGAATAGCGAGAAGGAGGTAATATGCATCGATTACTCCGTAACAGATGTAAATATGTATAGGATGGCGCTCAAGGTAAACGGTCGAAAATTCGAAAGTTTGATCGACACGGGGAGCGCGTGCACGGTGCTGCAGTTGTCGGTGGCGCGGAGTCTGAGGGTCGACATCGAGGATGCCGCGAATATAGTATTCCGACGTTTCGCGGGACGCTCCGTCGTCGCGGGTAGGATCGCGTCGGTGACCATACGGATCCATAACGTAATGGCCGATGTACATTCGTTCGTAGTTCCGGACGACTACATACCGTACCACGTCGTGGTGGGTAGGGATTTTTTACAACAGGAACATGTTGTAATGGTGAAATGCGGTCGCCGAGTAATTTTTAAGAACATCGCGGCGGACGGAATGATGAGGATTTCGGACATAGAGATGGGTGTCTGTGAACTTGCGACGCATGAATCATTGAACATGGGGGAGGTAAGCTACGCGATCCGGCAGGCATGTGTGGAATTAATTAAGGAATTCCATGACTGCGTATCGACGTCGATGTGCGATCTGGGAAAGGCCGAATCCGCCGCAATAGAGATAAAATGCTTAACGCACGAACCCGTCGTGTATCGTCCGTATCGTTTGGCTGAGGTAGAAAGACGGATCGTTCGCGATAAAGTCCGGGAACTGTTAGAGAATGGCATAATACGTGAGTCCGAGTCTCCGTACGCGAGCCCAGTTACTCTAGTAACAAAGAAGACGGGCGGCTACCGTATGTGTATCGACTTCCGGAAACTAAATGCGATCACGGTTAAAGACAAATATCCTTTGCCGCTGATCGACGATCAGATTGACCAATTGGGAGCCCATCGCTACTTCACGGGGTTGGATCTTGCGTCAGGATATTACCAGGTACCCGTCGCCGAAGATTCCATCGCGAAGACAGCCTTCGTAACGCCGGAGGGACATTATGAGTTCCTCTGTATGCCGTTTGGTCTTACCAACGCCCCAGCAGTGTTTCAGCGCTTGATGGATAAAGTACTCGGACCACTGAAGGGTACGGTCGCTTTCCCCTATTTGGATGACGTGATTATCCCATCGAGGACCATTGAAGAGGGCATGCAGATGTTGCGGGCGGTACTAGAGGCCTTCCGTAGGCACGGACTCACCCTCAAATTAGAGAAATGATCTTTTTTTAAGGAACGTATCGATTACCTCGGTCGAGAAATCAGCGAGGAGGGCGTTAAGCCTGGCAAGGCAAAAATAGAGGCGGTACTGAGGATGGAGCCGCCGCGGTCGGTGAAGCAAGTCCGGCAATTCCTAGGGCTTGCTAGCTACTTTCGAAAATTCGTGAAGGGCTTTGCGACTGTCGCAGAACCCCTCACCCGGTTAAGGCGCAAAGATCAACCATGGCAATGGAGCGGACCACAAGACCAGGCGTTCAAGGCGATCAAGGAGGCCCTTACGACACGCCCCGTCTTGTCGATATTCGACCCAAACCGGCCCACCGAATTGCAGACAGACGCTAGCTCACTCGGTGTCGGTGCAATTTTGCTACAACGCCTGGAGGATGGAAAAATGTCGGCGATAGCGTATTTCAGCAAGCAGACGACGACCGACCAGCGTTGTTACCACTCTTACGAGTTGGAGACGATGGCTGTAGTACTTGCGTTGCGTTATTTCAGGGTCTACCTGCTGGGTCTGAAATTCACAGTAGTCACGGACTGTAACGCATTGCGCACGACCTTCTCCAAGAGGGATCTGCTGCCCCGCATAGGACGGTGGTGGCTGGAGGTACAGGAGTACACCTTCGACATTGTGTATCGGCCAGGCGCTAGAATGGCTCACGCGGATGCATTGAGCCGTAATCCACAACCGACCATTGAAATGGCATACGTAGACGTCACAGAGGCGGACTGGATCGTTGCCGCGCAGTTGCAGTATGAGCAGTTAGCGCGCATTAGGACAATTTTGGCCGATAAAGAGCGAACACCAGAGACAAAGCACTATTTCGAGGAGTATGTATTGAAGGATGACAAACTGTACCGACGGTGTCCAGACGGTAAGAAGGCATGGGTAGTGCCAAAGGACGCTAGACTGCAAATATGCAGGCTGTTGTCACGATGACGCAGGGCATTTGGGCCAGAAAAGACGATTGAGCGGATTCAACGGAATTATTGGTTTCCGAAGATGAGACGCTTCGTGACGAAGTACGTTAAAGCATGTTTGAGCTGCGCGTACTACAAGCACACTGCCGGGAAAAAGATGTGTAAATTGCACCCGATCGAGAAGGTGCCCGTTCCGTTCCATACATTACATTTGGACCACATGGGGCCTTTCGAAACTAGTCGGAACCGTAACAAATGCATACTCGTAATCGTTGATGCGTTTACAAAATTTGTTATTATAGAAGCCGTCAAGGATCAGAAGACGAGGCATACGTTCTAGGCGCTCATGAATCTGATTCACCTTTTCGGAGCACCGACCAGGATCATCAGTGATCGAGGAACGTGTTTCACGTCCCGGGCGTTCCGTATCTTCTGTGAGAAGTATGGCATTAAGCACACGCTGAACGCCGTGGCAACGCCCAGGGCAAACGGGCAATGTGGACGCTGCAATAGGACTATTGTAAGAGCCTTGGCTGCGACAACAGCGGGGCAAGATCCGCAGAATTGGGACAAGAAGGTGAAGGAAGTGCAGAGCGCGTTAAACACGACGTTTAACAAGGCGATAAACTCCACACCGACGAAGGCGCTTATAGGGTGCGATTGTCGAAGCGCTGCAGAGGGGCAGTTCCTAAGCGCGATCCAACCAGAGGTGGAGCGGTTGGACTTAGCTGACCACTGGCAACAGATAGCGGCGTATGTAACGAAAGAGCAGCAGGCTCAGAAAGAGCGCTATGATCGAGGGCGCCGCGATGCTCCAAAGTATGCTGTTGGAGACCTGGTATTGGTACAGGTTACTAGTGACCCCGCGACGGAGGGCAGCAAAAAGTTACACCCCCGTTACAAAGGACCGTTCCGGTACGAACGGTGCTGTTCAATGACCGTTATGAAGTCGAGGATTTACGCGAGGGCGTAAAGCGTGTAAGAACGGTAGTAGCAGCGGATCGGGTAAAATCCTGGATATCTATCCAAGGGGAGGGAACAACCGAGCGTTGACGAGACCCCGGTGAATTGCACATATTCCGTTTCAGCAACATAATCGTGTCCTTTCTTCTGCACAGAAAGCGAAGACGGAGTAGGTGGTGGCCACTGGCGAGGGCGATCGAACCGGAGGGTGGACGCGGCTGTCGAGAGTTGCAGCAGGGAGGTGAGAACTCAGCGGCGACGGAGGACAGGCTCAGAGAGGCAGTCCTGCCAACTGATGCCCCCCCCCCCCCCCCCAGAGCGTACCACTAGGGCACGAGGTGTGATCGCATCATGTAAATAGATAAAATATATGCCAGATTAAAATGGAGTCAATGCTGTCGTTATTTGGACACCTCTCTCAGAGCGAGTTAGAGCGTAACGATAGCACACCGTGGTAAAGCAGGGCGAAGGCGTCGAGGTGGACGTGGTGAGTCCTAACGGGCTGTAGGTGCCCCACCTTAGACATTGTTGGTCTGAAAGGGTATTCGGTATATTCCTGGGTTGTTGTGCGCGACAATCAGAAAGGGTACCGAACATATTCCTGGGCCGTGATTGACCGAGGATGGACTTAGGTCCTAGGTCAGAGAACGATGGCTAGAGGGAGTACTGGGTACTCCCTGGCTGAGGTGGACCAAGGATGGACTTAGGTCCTAGGTCAGAGAACGATGGCTAGAGGGAGTACTGGGTACTCCCTGGCCGAGGTGGACCAAGGATGGACTACGGTCCTAGGTCGGATTGCAGCGGTCAGAAAGGGTACTGGGTACGCCTGGGCCACTGCAGGTTGAGGAAGGACTTGGAGTCCTAGACTGTATCGGCACTGGGTGCCCGTACGGAGTAGTTATGTACCTCGTATCGGGAGGAATCGAGTGGCTACGAGGACTACGATCGCAATGGAAGCAAAAACGGGCATGCGAGCGGGCCCTGTTTACAATGGCTACAGCACAGGGTAAGATAAGTTGAACCCCGTTTGTCACCGGGCATGTCGTATGTGGTTCAATATTACTAATTCCAACTTATTGCAGGCTCAGTCTGAGGACAGACATACAGTCAGGTTGGCCGAATGTACGGAATACACGATGCAGGGCATGCAACGGTGACGTCACGCTGTTGCCACCGCCTTCCCGCGCGATCGTGGAGCCCGCGCTCGTCTTTTGCCCGATCTTCCCTTGTTTCGGCCCCTCTCTAGGTTTCCTCCTGGGAAAGAGGAAACGCCAGAAGCCTTCTTCTTAAGCGAACCGCGAGCGAGTGTAGACGTGCGAGTTTGAATAACAGAGTTAATTTCTTAAATCAGTCTTTTTCTTACATTACATTCTACTTTTTCCTACTTACATGTAAAACAAGAGTTGCAATTTTTTATAGGCTCTGGAATTCGTAGACATGATTAATAAAGGGACAACAATCATCCGGTATATGGGAGAAATATTAAGATTTTGATTAACGCGAGAACTTGAGTTAAAATTCAATCCTGTGAAATGTAAAGTATCGAGTCGAGAAGGTGTAAAGTATGGGAGTTTAGGTTAGCTAAACGACTCGTGTCTACGCTCTCGAATTCGATATATTTCCGCCCCTCCGGGCTATACAGCAAAAGACGATCGCCGGCCAACAATTGCCGATCGCGCTACCCGTCTTCTCCACCGCTCCCCGCGATCCGAGAGACTATCGTGCACGTGGATCCCTGCGACGGCCACTGCTGACGTCATCAGGTGCCCTATTGCCGCCACCGGCTCGTATCTCCTTACAGAAAACATCGGAGGGAAAATTATTCATTTTCCGAAATACGAATTCGTTCAATATGAAACGACATAATAAAAGTGGTAGCTAACGTCTTACATCACTGCAGACACTGGGAAGGAGGGCAAGTTAAACGCCAGAAGAGTAAAATACAACAGGATGAAGATACATTAATCTTACATCAGGATTTATATATTAACAAATATATTATATTACATACATATACATACATATATTTTGACATATATATTATCCGCTTAGGGTACTCACATAAGAAGCAGAGGCATTACTATAAGTTTTTCTATACCATTATCAGATAAATCAAATGGGACCCTTTTTTTTTTAATATCGGTAATACCACAAATTACAGTGTCCGTATTTTTACTGCTGGTGTTCCACATTTGAGGATTATTAGAATTGCAGGGGTACAAATAGAGTGCCTTATTTCTTTTCTTCAATATTTTGCCTCTAATTTCGATAAGATTTACATTGTTTGCAGATATCCACATGTTATTTATTTGTATGATTTCATCATTAATATTTAATAAAACTATATTATTAGGAAATTTAGTGGTTAAAAGTGCCTCTTTATATTGAACTCTTTTAATTATTATTTTATTGTCGGATTCTTTTGATGCGACTTGTCTAATAATTTGGATTACAGGTGGAATATTCACTTTTATATTCCAGCTGTGAGAAATTTCATTTAATCGGCGGCATAATTGAGACAGAGGCTTATTTCCATTGCGAAGAAGTCGCTTTATCTTTCCTAGAACATTTTCGAATGGAAAACTGGAAATCATGGATAGAGAACAATTCATATTTTTAACATCATCTGCAAGATGGATCAGGTTGTGGACAGTTCCAACCATAAATTCTTTTTTATACATCAATGGCGCTTTGGCCACAAATTTTCTCAAATATAATTTTGCGCATTCACATTTTTCCACGGCTAATTCTTTACACGCCAATATTCTGCAACAAGTATGAAGGAGTAATAGCTGCCTATATATGTGAGTTGGTAAAATGTGTTTAAAGATAACAGGTGCTGCATACAACAACAAAAATCGATATTCAGTGGCTTTGAATTTATGAAACTCTGTTATTGATCTAGTTGTTCGTTGAAATTCAACAGGTACTTTTATCTTTTGTAACAAAGATAATTGCATCTTAGCACGATTACTCAGCTTCAAATCTTTCATACCTCTGTCAGCTGTCCAACAGTGTAAGAGTTTTTTCATGATTCCCAAATATACCAAGTGCATGGAGTCTAATAAAAATTGGTTGATCATATCAATATTCGGATATAAGCGAAGCAAAGGAGATACTCCTAAATGATGCTGTTTATTACTTTGATTTCTAAATGAAACGTCAGTTCTTTTTTCATCGCTATTTAGCACTGGATATGTTATATGGTTTTTGTATCTTTCGCCACGAATCGTACATCTCTCGCAGGCATAGTATCCTGCGTGACCTATAATACATTTTAGAACCGAACGCGCAGGTCTATCACATATAAAACCTTTGATAGATACAGTAAATACTCTATTACCTATAGTTATACCAATACTTTGTAGATCGTTCATTTCATTTATAAATTGTTCTAAATATCGTTCAATATTGGTTGGCTTTCCATTCCCGCAATACGTGGCAACAAGAACGGGTTGGTAAACATCAGGATCATGAAAAATTTTGCACAAGATTGGCCAAAACTGTTTTCTACTGGACTTAAATTATGGTAAACTATCAACATTAAACGATAAGGAGAAAAGGCAAGAAGTTGGTTGTTTTGTTCCTGGACCTGAAGGCGGCCTTTGACTCGGTGGACAGGGAGGTGATGGTAAGGAGCATGAGAGAGCGGGGGGTGAGGGAGGGGCTTGTTGTGAGGTGCCGCGAATTGTTGGAGGAGACGAAGTGCAGGGTGAGGATGGGAGGGGAGAGGAGCGAGGGGTTCTGGACGGCCAGGGGGGTGAGACAGGGGTGCCCAATTAGCCCCTGTCTCTTTACCCTAATGCTGGCAGACATGGACGAAGAGCTGGAGAGGGGGGGATGGGGGGGGGGGGGGGGGTGCGGGTGGGGGGGTGGGTGATAAGATCTTTGGCGTATGCGGACGATGTGGCGGTGGTGGCGGAGGACGAGGGGGGGATGAGGTCGGTGATGGCGGTTTTGGAAAGGTATTTTAGGAAGAAGAAGTTGGAGGTAAACGTGGGAAAGACTAAGGTAATGAGGTGCAGGGAGGGGGGAGGGAGGTGGAAGAAAGTGAGCTGGAGGTGGGCGGGGGGGGGGGGGAGATTGAGGAGGTGGCAAAGTTTAAATATTTGGGTTATGTAGTGAAGAGGGACGGGAGGCAGGATGAGCAGGTGGAAGATAGGGTACGGAGGGGGGCGGCGGTTTTGGGGCAGGTTTGGGGGCTGGGGAAGAGGCTTTTCGGGGGAGATTGGGGAAGGAGGTTGTGGCTATATGATAGGTTGGTTTGGCCAGTGGTGAGTTATGGGGTGGAGGTGTGGGGGTGGAGGGAGAGGGAGAAGGTGGAGGCACTCCATGAAAGGTTCCTGAGGTGGGTATTGGGGGTGGAGGGGAGCACGCCTGGGTACATGCTAAGAGAGGAACTGCAGAGGGAGATGATGAGGGGAAGGATGGCTATGAGGGCTTGGGGATATGAGAGAAGGGTGGAGGAGGGCGGCGGAGGGGCACTGGCCCAGGCGTGTTTAAGGGAAATAAAAGAGAGAATGGGTAGGAGGGAGGGTGAAAGGGGCTGGGAGGGTGAGAGGAGAGCGTTTTGGGTGAAAAGGGGGTGGAGGGTGGGGAGGGAGGCGAGGGACATAAGGGGGGAGGAGATCATAGGGTGGGAGAAGGAGGAGCAGGAAAGGGACAGATGGGAGAGGATAGGAAGGTCGGAGTGGAATAAGGAGTACGGGGTGTGCAAGGACAAGGGAGTCCCAGAATATCTAAAGAGGGGTTGGGGGGAAGAAAGGTGGAAGAGAGTGGCGAGGTTTAGGTTGGGCAGTGGGTTGAGGGGGGGGAGGTACTGGGGGAGCGAGGAGGAGAGGCTGTGTAGATTGTGCAGGGGGGGGGGGGAGACGTGGAGACACATGTGGGAGGTATGTGTGAGGGGGGGTCAGGAGGAGGGATGGCAGGAGGCGAGGAGGTGGGTGTTGGGGGGGGGGGGATTTCTTTAAGGAGGTGGAGAGGAGATGGGCGGAGGTGGGGGGAGGGGAATGAGTGAATGAGGGAGTGAGGAGTGAATGGAGTGGGGCGGAGTGAGTGAGGGAGAGAGAGTGGAAACGGAAGTCCGAGAGAGAGAGAGAGCGTGCGGGGGAGGGAGCGAGTATGAGAGGGAGAGAGAGAGAGAGAGCGGCGAGCGTTTTGAGCGGCGGAGTGTGCGTGGGAGAGGGGGAGCGAGTATGCGAGCGGAGAGAGAGCGAGCGGCGAGCGGAGAGAGAGCGAGTATGCGAGAGGAGAGAGAGCGAGCGGCGAGCGAAGAGAGAGCGAGTGTGCGAGCGGAGAGAGAGCGAGCGGCGAGCGGAGAAATAGCGAGCGGCGAGCGGCAAAAAGCGTGGGCGTAGGGTAGATTTAGGCGTGGGATAGAGTTAGATAGAATTAAGGTTTAGGTTTAGATAGTTGTTTAAGATTGTAATCCGTAAGGAAATCAATAAAGATTATATATATCAACATTAAACATCAATGGTAGATCATTACTTGAATGGATCTCCGGATTTACATATCTTTCAAGAATTTTACTTATCCCGAAATAAACAAACTCATCACTGGTGTCGTTAAAGCTTTCGATTGTATAATCAGTGGATATTGTACCCAAAAATGGTTTCGCTGCTTTAGGTAAATTCGGATAAGAATGTCTCCTTAATATAAGGTTGGGGAAAAAGAAATCCATTATTTTTTCGGTACATGGCTGTAGTGAACGATATCTCGTAAAGTATCGATCAAAAAATTTGAAATTTATGCTCGTTGTAAAGATGACATTTCACACTAAAAAAAATTCTTTTGTTGTTTTTTGTTTCGTCCATTCAGTTGTGAGTTACAGGGTGTTAAAAATGGAAGTCAACAAAGCGAACATTCGGTACATTTTACAGTTTTTCTTCGATAAAGGCGAAAATGCAAGCCAGGCGGCTGAAATTGTAAATGGTGTTTATGGTGCCGATACTGTAACAGCTAATTACGTGCAATTTTGGTTTCGTCGATTCCGTTCAGGCATTTTTGATGTTAAAGATGCACCTCGCACAGGCAGGCCCATCGTCGAAAATGTCAACCAAATCACAGAAATAATCAATATTGACCGGCATGTTAGTAGCCGTAGCATCGCTCAGGAGCTAAAGATCGACCATAAAACAGTTTTAAACCATTTGCGCAAAGTTGGATTCAAAAAGAAGCTCGATGTTTGGGTGCCACACTAATTAACACCGAAAAACATGTTGGATCGAATTTCCATCTGCGAAGCCTTGGCCAAACGCAATGAAATCGACCCATTTCTTAAACGGATGGTGACTGGGGATGAGAAATGGGTCACATACGACAATATTGTGCGAAAACGATCGTCGTCAAAGCGCGGTGAAGCAGCTCAAACGGTGGCCAAACGAGGACTAACGGCCAGGAAGGTTCTACTGTGTATTTGGTGGGACTGGAAAGGAATAATTTGTTATGAGTTTGTTTCCGTATGGCCAAACACTAAATTCAGATCTCCACTGTCAACAACTGGACTGTTTGAAGCTAGCGATTGACCAGAAACGGCCAGAATTGGCCAACAGAAGAGGTGTTGTGTTCCATCAGGACAACGCCAGGCCACACACGTCTGTAGTGACTCGCCAGAAACTCTTGAAGCTTGGTTGGAAAATTTTAATGCATCCGCCATATAGTCCGGACCTGGCACCAAGCGATTACCACCTTTTTCTCGCATTGCAAAACATCCTGTGTGATAAGAAATTGGAATCAAGAGAAGATTGTGAAAATCGATTATTAGAGTTTTTCGCCAATAAGGACCAAAACTTCTATGAGAGAGGCATTATGAAATTACCGTTAAAATGGCAACAAATTACCCAACAAAATGGTCCATATTTGACCCAAATCGGAAAATCCAAAGCATGTTAAATAAAGTCTTGAACTTCGCGCAAAAATAATGGATTTCTTTTTCCCCAACCTTATATATTCATTAATACTTCTAATCGAGTATGTGGTATTGGTGGATCCATAAGAGCCCATTGCCGTATATCTTGGATGTCTTCTTCATCTGTTCTGATACGTACTGTATCCACTTTATTCCTTTCGTCTTTGTGTGCTGATTCGTCAGCAGTATCATTATTATTATTTATTTGTAAATTTAACGATACATTCTCATCATTGTCTTCCGAAACTTCTCCAACGCCCGATGAGTTACAATTTTCTGAAGTTGCACATTCTTCGTAAATCTTCGAGTCGATGTTTTTTTGCCATTACAGATATTTCGGAATTTACAAAATCAGCACACTGTTGATCACTCGATAACAATTTACGCCGCTTACGAAGTCGTTTGACTCTAAGGCGTGTGAGTTCACGAGTTCTCAGCGCTCGCATATCATCCGACATCGTCGAGGATAACCAAATAATTCTAAATAAAAAAAATAAATAAACAGCTTATTAGATCACCAACCTTGAATATAATAAATTTTGTAGGAAAATCATCCCTACTTACAGTCACTTCCATCTTTCTTTATTTAGTTATACACAATACTATAATTTCACAATACTAATAAGTCTCACTCTACTACGCTTCACGGCTCTACCAAGAATGCCCGTCTCCTCCTTGATCCTGCCCGGGCTCACCGTGTTTTGTCTAATCTCCTCCATGCCCCTCGTCAATTGTCCTAGGCTACGTCATCCCGGTGCGTACACGAGGTCTTACTCATACGCGTTGCAATCGGCCCTTCTCAGGTATCTATGTGGGTAGAAATAACGCGGCGCGATACGAACCTCCCGTACTTACCCTACAATTTCGATAATGTTATTATTTATTCTTTATTACAGTGGTTTTTATAACAAATATATGGTTTACAAATATCTATGCGTGTCCGTGAATAATGATGACTACTGTGCGGCTGCACGCTCTGCACGAGTGACGACTCGGTCTGGACCTTCAACTATGTTGTTAAAACAAAACACGTCCGAAAAGACAGCAGAATATGCTGACGCGCGCAATACGACAATGCCTTCATCGTTGTACTCTAACAGAAAAAAAAACAGCAGAGTGAAATTTTATTAAAACTTAAATAAAGTGTTGATTAATATATATGTATATATACATATAATGTAGAATGCATAAATACAGATATAGCTTTCATCTAACGGTATATAAGATTTGATGGGTTTTAATGAGTTTGCAGGTGGTTTAATACATGTTATAATTTAAGATAAGAAAAATGAATAGTCCACTCGAAATCAAGGTTCTGGGGTAAGTGCCTCGTCCTTCGACTCGGTCCTCTTTCCAGGGAGCATCCGCTCCCCCCACTCCGTGGCCAGATCCTTTATTCAAATGTTTATTACGTGGCGTGCGGGACTTCCGTTTCGGTGAGAGTGGTGAGTGCATGTGGTGTGAATGCGGTGAGTGAAAAGCGTGGTAGAAGGTAGAAAGAGAGAGATAGGAGGGAAAGTAGAGGGAGGGCAGGGTAGAGGGGATAGGGAAGGGTGCGGGGGAGTGTTGGTGGACACAGCAGAGCGTGTGGGTGGGTGGAAAGAGAGAAAGAACGGGTAAGCAGGAGTGAGGAGGTTAGGGCAGAGATCGTAGGTGAGGTGGGCGAGAGGCAGAGGGGAGGGCAGTCGGACGGAGGCGCCTAGCGGGAGCGGCGAGAAGTGCGAGACAGCGGGAGGGAAAGGGGGAGGACAGTTGAGACGAGAGTACAAGTAGATGGAGTGCGAGGCGGAGCAGGCGGAAGGGGGGAAGGCCCCGACAGGGGACAGGGGAAAGGGAGAGGTATCGGCGGATGCGGGTAAGAGACAAACGAAGCTGGAGTTTGGGAGGAGGGGAAGTGGGGGGGAAGCAGGCAGCCTCGACAGGTTGTTAGGGAAAAGGAGGAAGCGAAGCGAGGGAGCAAGGGGGGAGGCGGGAGAGGAAGCGGGAGGGGGCGAAAAGGCGGAGATGGATGCGGGGGTGATGAGGATGTTAGAGGAGTGTGGAAGGAATTGGGTAAGGGAGGTGTTAAGGAAGGATATGGAGGAGAGGAGGAAAGAGAGGGAGGAGGAGAAGAGGGAGAGGGAGAAGGTGAGGAAGGAGGAGAAGAGGGAGAGGGAGAAGATGAGGGAGGAGGAGAGGAGGGAGAGGGAGAAGATGAGGGAGGAGGAGAAGAGGGAGAGGGAGAAGGAGAGGAGGGAAGAGGAGAGGAGAAGGGAGAAAAGCTGGAGAGAGGAGGAGGAGAGGAGGAAGAAGCGATGGGAGGAGGAGGGTAAGTGGAGGGATAGTGTAATGGAAAGGCTGGAAAGACTGGAGAGCAGAGTGGAGGAAGGGAAAGAAGAGAGGAGAAGGATGGAAGAGAGGTTGATAGAGGGTGGAGACAAGGGGGGAGAGGGATCTGTACGAGAAAGGGAGAAGGAAATCAGATGGAGACAGGTGGAGTTGAAGGTGGACAGGGCGGAGAGGGAGAAAAGAAGAGAGAATGTAGTAATTAAGGGATTAAGGGTGGAGGGAGGAGAGGGGGAGTGGGAGAAGGAGGTAAGGGAGTTATGGGAATTGATGGGGGTAGAGAGGGGTGGAATTAAGGAGATGAAGAGGGTAGGGAAGGGGGATAGAGAGGGGAGGGGGATGGTGGTAGTGAAGTTGGCAGGGAGGGAAAGGAAGAGGGAGATTATGGAGGCGAAGAGAAAGCTGAAGGGGAGGAAGGAGAGGGTGGAGGATGATCTAACGGGAGAGGAGAGAAGGGCAAGGTGGAAAATAGAGAGAGAGGCGGATAAGGAGAGAGAGAGGGGGCGACAGGTGAGGGTGGGTTATATGAAAATGTGGGTAGATGGTAAGGTGAGGTTCTGGGACGAGGCGCGGGAGGAGTGGGTAGGGGGAGGAGAGCAGGGAAACGGGGGCAGGAGGTGAGGTTGACTAGGAGAGGGGGGGAGGGAGGAAGGGTAGGGTTTTGGAATGTGGCGGGGTGGAAGAGTAAGGACAGGGAGTTTTGGAGGGGGCTGGAGAGGTGGGAAGTAGTGGTGATGTTGGAAACATGGATGGAGGAGAGGGACTGGGAAAGGGTGAGAGGGAAATTGCCAAGGGGGTTTAGGTGGGAGGGGCAGTGGGCGAAAAGAGAAAGCAAGAAGGGGAGGGCGAAGGGAGGGATGCTGGTGGGAGTGAGAAGGGAACTGAAGGCGGTGGAGGGGGTGGGGAGTGGGAGGGAGGGGATGGTGGTGAAGAGGGTGGAGCTGGGAGGGGAATGGTGGAATGTGGTTGGGGTGTACGTGAACGGGGACCTGGAGGAGAAGTTGCAGGCTATGAAGGAGTGGGTGGAGGACAGTGGGGGGGAGGGAGGACAATGATAGGGGGCGACTTCAATGTAAGGACAGCGGAGGAGGGAGGGGGGGTGTTGCTGGAGGGGGAGGAAGGAGGGGTGAGAAGGTCGAGGGATGGAAAGATGGATGCGGGGGGAAGGAAACTATGCAGGTTTCTGGGGGAAAGAGGGTGGGGGATTTTAAATGGGAGTCATAGGGGAGATGAGCGGGGAGAGTGGACTTTTGTAGGGGAGAGGGGAAATTCGGTAATAGATTATGTACTGGGAAACAGAGAAACGAGGGAGGGGATCTGGGAGATTAGGGTGGGTGAGGAGGTGGATTCGGACCATATGTCATTAACGGTGGTGGTGAGGGGAAGAGGGGTGGAGAGAGGAGAGAGAGAGACGGGGAGGAGGAGGAGGGGGGAAGGATGGATGCAAGGGGGGGAGGGGAGTTTGAGAGAAGGTTTGGGAGGAGGGAAGAAGAGGGGGGAGGGGTGCAGGGGGAGTGGGGGAAGCTGGAGGAGAGGGTGAAGGGGGTGCTGAGGGAGATGGAGGAGGGGACGGGGAAGAAAAGGGTCGGGGAGTGGTGGGATGAGGAATGTAGGGAGGGCAAGAGGAGGTTGAGAGAGGAGTTGAGGAGGTGGAGACGGGTGGGAGGGGAGGGAGAGAGGTTCAGAAGATGCAGAAGGGAGTACAAGGAGTTGTGCGAAGGGAAGAAGAGGAGGGAAAGGGAAAGATGGGAGAAGATTGTGGAGGGGGTAAGGACGGAGGGGCAGGCGTGGAAGGTGATAAACATGGGAAGGAAGAGAAGGATGGGGGTGGAGGAAGGGATTGAAATGAAGGAGTGGGAGGAGTATTTTAAGGGGTTGCTGGGAGGGGTGGAATGGAGGGTGAGATTGGGGGGGGGAGGAGAAAGGGGGGGGAGGATGAGGAGGATATAGGCAAGGAGGAATTTGACAGGGTGGTGAAAGGTTTGAAAGACGGGAAGGCTCCAGGAGGGGACGGGATAAGGAACGAGGTGTGGAAGTATGGGGGTGAGGAGGTGAGGGAATGGCTAAGGGGGATATGTAACAGGGTATGGAGAGGGGATGGCTGGCCGCAGGGTTGGAGGGAGGGAATGATAGTGCCGATAAGGAAGAAGGGGCAGGGCACGGTCGTGAGTGACTATAGGGGGGGTGGCGCTGACACAGACCGCGTACAAGGTGTACGCGGCTGTGTTAGCGGAAAGATTGAGAAAGGAGGTGGAAAGAAAGAGCCTCCTGCCACCGAGTCAGGCAGGGTTCAGGAAGGGTAGAGGGTGCGTTGACCAGGTATTCGTTCTGAACTACCTGGTCAACAGACAGATAAGGAGAAAAGGGAAGAAGTTGGTCGTTTTGTTCCTGGACCTGAAGGCGGCCTTTGACTCGGTGGACAGGGAGGTGATGGTAAGGAGCATGAGGGAGCGGGGGGTGAGGGAGGGGCTGGTTGTGAGGTGCCGCGAATTGTTGGAGGAGACGAAGTGCAGGGTGAGGGTGGGAGGGGAGAGGAGCGAGGGGTTCTGGACGGCCAGGGGGGTGAGACAGGGGTGCCCAATTAGCCCCTGTCTCTTTACCCTAATGCTGGCAGACATGGATGAAGAGCTGGAGAGGGGGGGATGGGGGGGGTGTGCGGGTGGGGGGGTGGGTCATAAGATCTTTGGCGTATGCGGACGATGTGGCGGTGGTGGCGGAGGACGAGGGGGGGATGAGGTCGGTGATGGCGGTTTTGGAAAGGTATTTTAGGAAGAAGAAGTTAGAGGTAAACGTGGGAAAGACTAAGGTAATGAGGTGCAGGGAGGGGGGAGGGAGGTGGAAGAAAGTGAGCTGGAGGTGGGCGGGGGGGGGAGATTGAGGAGGTGGCAAAGTTTAAATATTTGGGTTATGTAGTGAAGAGGGACGGGAGGCAGGATGAGCAGGTGGAAGATAGGGTTCGGAGGGGGGCGGCGGTTTTGGGGCAGGTTTGGGGGCTGGGGAAGAGGCTTTTCGGGGGAGATTGGGGAAGGAGGTTGTGGCTATATGATAGGTTGGTTTGGCCAGTGGTGAGTTATGGGGTGGAGGTGTGGGGGTGGAGGGAGAGGGAGAAGGTGGAGGCACTCCATGAAAGGTTCCTGAGGTGGGTATTGGGGGTGGAGAGGAGCACGCCTGGGTACATGCTAAGAGAGGAACTGCAGAGGGAGATGATGAGGGGAAGGACGGCTATGAGGGCGTGGGGATATGAGAGAAGGGTGGAGGAGGGCGGCGGAGGGGCACTGGCCCAGGCGTGTTTAAGGGAAATAAAAGAGAGAATGGGTAGGAGGGAGGGTGAAAGGGGTTGGGAGGGTGAGAGGAGAGCGTTTTGGGTGAAAAGGGGGTGGAGGGTGGGGAGGGAGGCGAGGGACATAAGGGGGGAGGAGATCATGGGGTGGGAGAAGGAGGAGCAGGAAAGGGACAGATGGGAGAGGATAGGAAGGTCGGAGTGGAATAAGGAGTACGGGGTGTGCAAGGACAAGGGAGTCCCAGAGTATTTAAAGAGGGGTTGGGGGGAAGAAAGGTGGAAGAGAGTGGCGAGGTTTAGGTTGGGCAGTGGGTTGAGGGGGGGGAGGTACTGGGGGAGTGAGGAGGAGAGGCTGTGTAGATTGTGCAGGGGGGGGAGGGAGACGTGGAGACACATGTGGGAGGTATGTGTGAGGGGGGGTCAGGAGGAGGGATGGCAGGAGGCGAGGAGGTGGGTGTTGGGGGGGGAGGGGAGGGGAGAGGATTTCTTTAAGGAGGTGGAGAGGAGATGGGCGGAGGTGGGGGGAGGGGAATGAGTGAATGAGGGAGTGAGGAGTGAATGGAGTGGGGTGGAGTGAGTGAGGGAGAGAGAGTGGAAACGGAAGTCCGAGAGAGAGAGCGTGCGGGGGAGGGAGCGAGTGTGAGAGGGAGAGAGAGAGAGAGAGCGGCGAGCGTTTTGAGCGGCGGAGTGAGCGTGGGAGAGGGGGAGCGAGTATGCGAGCGGAGAGAGAGCGAGTGGCGAGCGGCGAGCGGAGAGAGAGCGAGTATGCGAGAGGAGAGGGAGCGAGCGGCGAGCGAAGAGAGAGCGAGCGTGCGAGCGGAGAGAGAGCGAGCGGTGAGCGGAGAGAGAGCGAGCGGCGAGCGGAGAAATAGCGAGCGGCGAGCGGCAAAAAGCGTGGGCGTAGGGTAGATTTAGGCGTGGGATAGAGTTAGATAGGATTAAGGTTTAGGTTTAGATAGTTGTTTAAGATTGTAATCCGTAAGGAAATCAATAAA
Source organism: Anoplius nigerrimus (assembly GCA_914767735.1). Classification (NCBI taxonomy): domain Eukaryota; kingdom Metazoa; phylum Arthropoda; class Insecta; order Hymenoptera; family Pompilidae; genus Anoplius; species Anoplius nigerrimus. The sequence goes on from CAJZBX010000922.1 coordinate 171,597, forward strand.
GATTATATATATATTACGTGGCGTGCGTAATCGAAGCATCGATGACGTCGGGTCATCGGCCTCGCGCACTTGCCTCCTTGGAGCAATCAGCTGTCCTCTCAAAAGAATAGCGCGTTGCCCCGGTGATACACAACAAGGCGTCGGGCCACTTGTTACCACCTTGGCAACCACACAATTACTTATGTTATGCACCCACACCCGTGGATGCGTGCGGAGCCCAATAATAATAATTTGACTCCGTGGTTTCGAAGATGTTGTATGTATATATATTTGCTTTTTTACGGTACAATTAATCGACTATTCGCTTTTACGGCTGACAATAGAATGATCGTAGTTGCGTTACGTAACGCCGGTCCCTTAGCTACGATAGTCTCTTATCCTAACAATGACCGCTGTATTGATGCGCTCGCAGTGTTTTGAACGTCGCGCTGATTTTTCCTTGCACGTTGGCCGTGCATGCGTTTCGGGTCAATGCCTCGGATTCGGGTTGTGTCGTGATGATGTTTGAATGTTTTGGGAGCGGAGCGGTATGAAAGATTTGGCGCGTGTGGTCGCGTGTGTCTGCGTGTGTCTTATATGGAGTACTACGGAACATCCTCCCCCCGTTGAGGGGGTACCGCTCAACTTTCTACATGTATTTACAATTGTTCGCATGCCCCGTGGACAATAAAGCAATTACGTGATATGGTCACCTTGTGCACAAGGATGTTTTGTGTGTGAATTCGATCGCACCGGTGCTTACATGTGTTGGATAGGGATGTCCTCCCCTTCCCTTTTTTTACAATTATATGTGTTCGGTATGCTTGATTGACTAGGGTCGCGATAACGCCTTGGGTGTATTGTCACACCTGGATCGCGACAACGTCTCGTAGTCAAATCAGCTCAACGATGTCCGTATGAATTCATTCGCAACAACGTCTCGATCGAAGGTTCGGGTTGCAATAGGTATAGATTTGCGTTGTTATTATTTCGTATATGTCGTATGCGACATGTGTGCGTGTGTGTGGGTTTGCCGTGCTTCGATTGACTCGGGTCGCGATAACGCCTGGGGTGAATTATCGCACCTGGATCGCAACAACGTCTCGTAGTCAATCGGCTCGGTTTTCCTCTTTCGCCAGCTCTACTATAATCTGTGGAGTGCGAATAAATTTGAGTTGTTTGGTTTTGCGGTGTTGTGATACCTGTTGTCTAGTTTACGTGGGTTGATCAACGGGTAGTGGACAAAGTCGATTAACGGCCCGTCTTAATTCTCCGGTAGCAGTTTGTACGGTTGCCGCCCGTGTAACTCCGTCCTTCCCTGGGTGTGTCGTCGTAATTCGGCCCAATGGCCATTGCATGCACGGGAGACCTTTGTCCTTTATAAGTACGACTGTTCCTGGCAGAATTTCTGGTCCGTTTTTTGTCCACTTGTGACGTTTTTGAAGTTCGTTTAGGTATTCAAGGTTCCAGCGTGCCCAAAAATCTTGTCGTACTTTCGAAATATGTTGCCAGGTAGATAATCTGTTGGCTGGAACAGAGGATACATCTCCCTCCGGGAGGGTAGTCAATGGTTTGCCGAGTAAGTAATGCGCCGGTGTTAGCACGAGTAAGTCGTTCGGATCTGATGATAGGGATATGATCGGTCGGGAATTAAGAATGCCCTCAATTTCGATGGTGAATGTGTTCAACTCTTCGAAGGTAAATAATGACTCGCCCACAACTCGTTTGAAATGATGTTTAAAGAGTTTGACTGACGCTTCCCACAGACCGCCGAAATGCGGTGCTGCTGGCGGGATAAAGCGCCATTGGATGCGTTTGTTGCTAACGAATGCATTTATTTTATCTTTATGTTCCGTAGAATTGAACAAGGCATATAACTCCTTGAGTTGATTGTTTGCCCCGACGAAATTTGTACCATTGTCGGAAAATATGCATTCTGGAATTCCGCGGCGCGCTGTGAATCGTCTCAGAGCCGCGAGAAATCCTTCAGTAGTCAGATCGGTGACGAGCTCGAGATGTATTGCTTTTATGGACATACATACAAATACGCAAACGTATACTTTAATGCGTTTGCGATTGCGATGTTTTTTTTCCTTGACGAAAAATGGGCCGCAATAATCGATGCCGGTGTTTGTGAATGGGGTTGCTTCTCGTATGCGCGTTGGTGGGAGGTTCCCCATTTTATATTCGAACGGTTTCGCGGTGAGTCGGAAACAACGTGCGCAAGTGCGCACAATCTTGCGGACCTGATTTCTACCATCGAGCAGCCAGAACCTTTGTCGTAAGATGCATAGCGTTGTTTGTATACCTGGATGGTGATGTTTCTCGTGTATCTCGCGGATTATGTTGTCTGTTAATCGTTGGCGACTAGGGAGTAAAATCGGATGTTTTTGGCCAAACGTTAATTTGGACTCTTGTAATCGACCGCCCACGCGTATTAAACCGGTTTCGTCTAAAAAGGGACTTAAATTGGCTAGTCGATTTTTTGTGTTTAAACCCTTCGTTTTAAGTTCCTTGATTTCCTGAGGGAATCTAGCGGCCTGAAGGGCCTTTAGTATTTTGTGTTCCGCCTCGGTTATTTCCTCGGCGCATAATGCCCCGTTATACTTTTTGTGTGTGCGTAATCGCAGGCAGTACGCGATAATTCGTAATAATTTTGAATAAGATGAATATTTTTCTAATATTTCGAAATGATTGTGCGTCGTCAATAAACAAATATTTCGTTTTAGCTCCGGTATTTCGGTCGGTAGTAAATCAATCTTGGGCCAATCGCGTTCATCCTTGTTTAACCACGCGGGTCCTATTTTCCATAATGTGTTATGTAGGAAATCGTGGGGTAATTGACCTCTCGACACGGCGTCGGCCGGATTCTCTTCCGATCGAATGTGTCGCCATTCCATTGAACTAGTGAGTTCCTGAATTTCCGAGACCCGATTTGCCGCGAATGTTTGCAGACGGTGCGGTTCTGTTCGTAACCAATGCAGCACTATGGTTGAATCGCACCAAAAAACCGATTTGTCACAATCGATGCCTAACGCAGCGCGTACTTCGCGATGTACCCGCGCCAATAGCAACGCGCCGCATAGTTCTAGTCGCGGTATGGTGAGTGTCTTTATAGGTGCGACTCGTGATTTTGCGCAAATCAACGCTACTTTGGTTTTTCCGTTTGCGCTGCATGATCTAAGGTATAAACACGCACCGTACCCTACGTTACTGGCGTCGCAAAACCCATGGATTTGTATCTCTCTGTAATTGTCGACTAATAATTTGCGGTCGAACGACGCATTGTTAATAAATTCGAGCTGTTGTACGAATTTTGCCCAATCTGAGTGTATGCTCTGTGGAATGGACTCGTCCCAATGTATGCCGCACCGCCACACATCCTGCATAATTTTCTTGGCGTAAAGGATAACTGGTCCAAGAAGTCCCATTGGATCGAATATTTTCGCAATTTCTGATAAAATGCTTCTTTTACTTATTCCTATCGCCGCTTGCACCGAATTAACAGAGTACCGTATTGTGTCGTCTTTAATGTTCCACGCTATGCCCAACGTCTTCAATGATTCGTCTAGTTGTAGTGATATATTGGAATGGATGGCATCGGGTTCTAGATCACCGACCACGCGTTCATCATTGGAAGCCCACTGTCGAATTTTAAACCCGCCTCGCGATAACAACGCAATTATGTCGTTTCTCATTGCGCGTGCTTCTGCAATTGTGTCGGCGCCCGTTAATAAATCGTCCACGTATAAATGTTTGGTAAGAATTTCGGCGGCCTTCGGGTAGTCGTGGCGTTCGTCTTCCGCGAGTCGTTGAATGACGCGAATTGCCAGAAATGGTGAAGCAGAGACGCCGAATGTGAGGGTTTTGAGTTGGAAAGTTTCTATCTCATCGCGTTTGCGCCATAAAATTCGCTGGTATTGTCGGTCGTCTCGATGTACCCATACCTGTCTATACATCTTTTCGATGTCGGCGGTGATAGCATATTTAAATATGCGAAATCTGATAACGTGCGCGAATAACGTGTCCTGTATCGTGGGTCCTACCATTAATAAATCGTTCAAGGAAGTGCCGTTGTCCGTTTTCGCTGATGCGTCGAATACGACCCTGACTTTCGTTGTATTGTTCGCTTCCTTGATTACCGCGTGGTGCGGCATGTAATACCCGGCGTCGTCGGAGTCTGTCGCTGGTTCCATGTGTTGTAAGTCTAAATATTCGTCCATAACTCGCGCGTACTCAGCCTTTAAATCCGCGTTCGTGTTCAGTTTTCGATCTATTGCCGTTAATCTTTTAAGTGCAATACCTCGCGATCTCCCTAATCGTTTACCTATGGCACGGAACGGTAAACGAACTGTGTACCGGCCGTCCTTCTCGCGAGATATTGTATTGTCAAAGTGTGTTTGTATTTCAGAATCTTCGTCAGTCCTTGGTTTGTTAATGTCGAGCTCTTCAATTGTCCAAAATTTGGCTATTTGTTTTTCTAAAGTCGTCATACAGCACGTATTGCGCGTCGGCTGTGTCGGGATCGGTGCATCGCCGGCTACTACCCAACCGAGTCGTGTTTTTTGTATGAATAGATCGCGATTTCCTGTCGATAGATTTATTTGGCCGACGCAAAACAAGGAGAGGGTGGCTCCAGAGCCTATAAGTAGATCGATTGAGCGTGGTATATGGAATTCGGGATCTGCTAGTTTGATGTTAGGTGGTACTTTTATCAAATGCCGGGGAAAGGGTTCACTTGGAATTGAATCGGCAATGGCTGGAATGATTAGACAAGTCAATGCCTTGCGAAACCCGTCGCGTATGGATTGTATTGTGAGCTGAACCACGCCCTTAGATTGTGTGGTTGTGCCGTTAAATGCACCAACGGGACATTCCTGTTTAACTATTGGTATTCCCAAACGTTTCAATAGCGATTCCGTTATAAAATTTGCCGTTGCACCCGTATCTAATAATGCGCAACACTTCACGAGATTTTGTTTATCATTTAAAGCGTGCACCATGGCGCTCGTCAACAATTGCGAAGTATTGGCGGACGTTATGGCCGTGAGACTTATCGCGCGTTCATTTTTCAAACCATCTAGTCACGCGGTCTGGTCTTTCTTCGTTTCGGTTTTTGTGACGTCGGGTTGAGTCGGGTGTCTGTCCAGATGTAAAAGTGAATTGTGACGTTTTTGACAAATAGTGCACCCTGTATATTTGCAATTGCTACCGCGATGGGACCTCATACAGTTGTAGCACAATTTTGCGTTTTTAACCATTTCAATTCGTCGGGATACGGATAATTGTTTAAATTTATCGCAACGGAATAACGGGTGTTGTTTGTTCCGACACACTATACAGTTAGTTCCCGTGCTCGTCATGAAAACGTGACTCGCGATGCGTCGTCTTTTATTGGGTATGTCTTCCCTACGTCGATCGCTGTCCGCTGCCCTGATCCTCTCACGCTTGGACGCACACACTGCTGTTTTATATATGAAGTCATATAATTTATCGGTCGTTGGGACCTCATCTCGATCCAGTGTCGCTTCCCATTTGTCTAACGTGTTTCGCGGCAACTTCGTTTCTACTAAATGGGTGACCATTTCCTGCCCGATGGAAACTCCCAACGACTCCAATGCCGCGATATGCTGTTGCATATCGTCGGCTAGTTTCGTCAACTCGCTCGTGCTCTCGCGTTCTACGCTCGTCAGATTCAATATTAATGATAAATGACGCGATATTAATACGCGTTTCACTTCGTAGGAACGCTCTAATAGCTCCCACGCCTTCGCGTAATTTGCATCGGTGTTATCGAGTATTTTTACTTTGTTTGCGGCTCCCCCCACTAATGCGGATTTAAGATATCTTAGTTTGTCGGCCGCGGCTAGATCTGGCTGCGATCCTATCATAGTCTGAAATGCGTTTTTAAATGATAGCCACTCTTCGTATTTCCCGTCAAACGTAGGGAGAGGAGCTTCGGGTAATTTGATTTTTCGAAAAGTCGTCAACGCCGCGGTGCTCTCACTATGTGTCCCGCAGCTCGACCTGCTCGTACTCGGTTCCGACTGACCGCTTGCGCCCACTAAATTTTCAACCTTGCCGGCTAGATTGTAAAATTGTTCTTGAATCATCGCGAATATGCTTTGATGCGCATCGTTTGGATCTAAAATCTCGAGCTCGTCATGATACTCCTCGAATGCCTTGTATAGCTCGGTAACGCGAGCGATACGTAATTTTAATGTGGTTTTGTCAATATTTCCCTTCTCGAGAAGATTCCCCATGGTCGTGATTTGGAATTTTAGCGCTCTGCGTTTTTGCAATATAACTTTAATTCTGTCTGCCATTGTGGATTATGATTGGCAATGTCAATGATCGAACGACTTACTCTTTGCTGTTGTCCTCGTAGAGGTTCAGGTGGCTCGTCTTGATGCTGCGACGGTTTCTCTTCCTTCTACGGCTCGACAACCAAGGTTTCTCTTTCCTTTTCTCCGTCTCGTCTCGTCTCGTGATATGAGGCTCAAACCTCACAGGAGGCACCAAAATGTTATGCACCCACACCCGTGGATGCGTGCGGAGCCCAATAATAATAATTTGACTCCGTGGTTTCGAAGATGTTGTATGTATATATATTTGCTTTTTTACGGTACAATTAATCGACTATTCGCTTTTACGGCTGACAATAGAATGATCGTAGTTGCGTTACGTAACGCCGGTCCCTTAGCTACGATAGTCTCTTATCCTAACAATGACCGCTGTATTGATGCGCTCGCAGTGTTTTGAACGTCGCGCTGATTTTTCCTTGCACGTTGGCCGTGCATGCGTTTCGGGTCAATGCCTCGGATTCGGGTTGTGTCGTGATGATGTTTGAATGTTTTGGGAGCGGAGCGGTATGAAAGATTTGGCGCGTGTGGTCGCGTGTGTCTGCGTGTGTCTTATATGGAGTACTACGGAACAACTTATTATCTTAATATTCCTATTCCTTTACTATTGATTTATTGATTTTTGATCTGGCGCTAACATACAAACAATAGAAATATATTTTAAGTAATTAGTCACAAATACAAGTATGCTACAACAATCAGCCCGTAGTCACATCCGAGTCGCATGGCGTTCACCGGTGGAAGAGAGCGTTACTCCCTCTCGCGAGCCGGTCATCTGTGCCGCGGCGCAGACGCGCATGCGCGCCATTTACCTCGCACGCAGGCACGTAGATGTGCTCAACTCTAACAAGATTAATAAGAAAGAATAGCCAAAAAATAATCGTCAGAAATGTTACAGTTTTTATGTGACTGGTGGAGTTAATCGATTTGGCAACTGGAAAAAGTAATAAAGTTTAATTTAGTCTTTAAATTTTTAAGTTTTTTTTACAGAAAGAGTTAGTTATTATACATTTTTATTACAGCTTTTCCATAAAAATGAATGTTGACAGTTCTGTTATAACATATTATTTGTGATTAATTCATCAGCAATATAAATCTTAACCAGCTGTATGTGAGGATTTGTCATTTTGAGTTGTTGTCAAGTTTTTATAGTAATCATGTTTAACAGGAGGAATGGATTTTGGCAGGTCCATCATGTCTCTCCATTTTTCCCTTGTCACAGTTCTACCTTTAGGATATAATAAAGGCTGATCTATATTTTTCAAACTTTGCGGTGTACCTGCTACAAATTATCTTATATTAATGGCTTTAAATTCTGTGTCTTCAATATAGTCACCTTTGAATTGTATGAGATGGGGCTTGGACCTTTCTAACTTTATCCAGCGTATTTTAAGCCAATTTACTGGAAACCCTTTGACGCTTACTTTTCTGTTAATGATTGATTTTTCTAAAGGTTTTGATGAAAAAAAAGTCTTGATGCGTAATTTGGATTAGATGAAAAGTTGCTTTCTTTTTACATGTATGGATTATATTGTACCAATCATGTGGTGAAAAAATGTTTTGTTTCTTTTTCGCACGTGACTCAATAATGGCAAAATCTGAGTCATTGGGCAAATAGCTGTGTTCACTTACCAAAAACTTCATTTCAATTGACTCAGCTCTTATTTCCGTACTTTGAACAAGTTTCAATAAACTTACGACAATTTTAATGTTTCTGTTCTGTCCGGTACACGAATCCGAATATGTTATTATTTTTTCGAAGATTGTAGCGTAAGTCTTTATGTACTTTATTAAACAAGATGAAATTTCTTGAGACCCACGAGATCCTTCAGTTTCTGGCCAAACAAACATGTCGCTTATATTTTTACTGAATTCGTGTCATCCGAAATTATAAACATAAAAACTTCGCTTATAATAAGCTACGGATGTGGTCAGCTTGGGAAAGGCTAAAGCTTTTTCCAAGTGGAAAGAAAATAAGAAAGTTTATTCTGATGTTGCCATTCGATCGGTAGCCATTTGACTGCGAGCCTGTTCAGCCTCTTCTAAGTGAGTTTCTTTTCAAATTCTGCCGTCTTAATTCCCTCACCGTCTGAAGATTGAATTTTTATTTGCAAAGCATCACAAGTTTGACACGTATCCTTTGATGGTTGTTTAAAATGTAAATTAAATTTTGTAGAGAACACATTATAGTAATATTTTTCTTTCACTGGTACTATATTTTCCTTTTCACATTCTGTGACGTATAGTTCATACATCTTCTTAATATTTAAGTCAGGATTTAAATATTGTCGCCTTGGATTATGGCTCTGATGTAGTGACTACTGTAGGCTGGAAATAACTTTATATGTTTTATAACATTTGTGTCATCTATTTTATCAGTTGCAACACGGCCTTTGCGCTGATCAACCAAAGATGTAACTTGTTCTTTAGAACAACATTTGTAAATCCGCCCGTCACTCACCTGATATGTGTCTTTAAAATATTTTTTGCAAACGGGTATATCACGTCTGTCTTTTCGAAAGTAATATGTAAAAGGATGTGATCTTCGTTCTTTAGTTTCATTCGTGGGGCGCCTTCTTTTTATTTCGTTAACTTTAATACAACCTCTTAAGAAAATATTTTGGTCAATTTGAGTATGTATACTATAAAATGCCTTCATGACAGCCTCTCTCTCATCCGAAAGAATTTTATGGTTACACTTTTGACGGCATCTGCATTTTATATCAACAAATGTTTTTGCAGGTATTAAATTTCCTCCCCTATTCCTGTATGCCAAACCTTTTGTTCTGTTATGCTTTTGTAAATTTCGTGTCCATTTATCAGGATTAGGACTTAATTTCTTCCCAATCAATGTGTTTGTTGGGAAATTAGTACTATTGCAATCAAATGAATCCGAAGAGAACAATAAACGTCTTCTTCGACCAGACTTTCTGTTGATAAATTGTATTGAAGAACCATCACTGTTTTCCACATTGTTTAATGACGGACTAGTCGTGGTGGAGTGTTGAGCGATTACTGCGCGGCGCGAAGCGACTGGGTAACGTGAAGCTACGCGATGACGACAAAAGCATACGGATAAGGCACGATAACAGTTTATTTAAAGAGTATACAATACGAGCAATACACACACACATGCAATGAGTACGATAAGTCAAAAAGTACAAGAGCACACACAAACAACCAAACAATTCGAGTCACAAAATAAAGTTAATGCCAAATAAAGTTAATAAAGAGTAGACTAGTCTGCGAAAGCACAGAAAGAAAAGGAGGCGTTGCGTAAGCACAAGCAAAAAGGACGCGCAAGCGATCGCACTCGATGTGTACCTTAGAGAAGCATGTACAAGACTGCTGAGTGGCCGTGCAACGGTCACATATGACCTCAACCTTTCGAACTCTCTCGAACGCGACTGTTCCAGAAATTGTTTTTATATACAGAGGCACGTCTAGGCGCTTCGAGAGAGTCCGGTCGAGGCTTAGGCCTTAACCGGGCGGAGTCAGGACGCGTGTCCTCTCGTGACAAGCGAGCCCGCCGCGGACGAATAACAAACACACTGCGCTCGCAACGTACGCTGTCGAGCGCGCGCTAGTGGGACGCCAGAATGAGCCGCGCAGCGCGGTTTTTAAACATGCCGCCCGCCTTGGCGAGAAACGCCAAAATTGAACAGAAAAAAAATGGAATTTTCTTGAACGCAGTTAAGGTTTGGATTGGTCCGGTGTGCAGTCTGTACCGGGAAGGGGTATTATCTTAACCACCGGTCGTATGAGCGATCCACTCGCAATCTTTACGTCCACCACACGCACTTGTCCATCTTTTCCTGGGCGCAGCTTGGTGATGCGCCCGAGCGGCCATCGGGTCGGCGCTGATTGTTCGACTTTAATTATGCACAGCTGCCCTTCCTGCAGCCCGCTGGTAGTTCTCCACCATTTAGCACGCAGCGTTAGGGATTGAATATATTCTCGCGACCAGCGAGCCCACAGGTGATCGCGCATCCTTTCAATTAGTTGCCAGCGTGTGAGCCTGCTGGCTGGAACTTCCAGAAGTGAAGGTTCTGGTAGTGCGTTGAGCGGGCCAGTGGACGCCCACAAGGAAGTGCCCAGGAGTCAAAGGGGATAAATCCTCTGGGTCGTCGCTCATAACGTGGAGGGGGTGCGAGTTTAGGCAGGCCTCCACCTCAGCAAGAAGCGTCGTCATCTCCTCAAAGGTGAGGGTGGCCTCCCCGATCACTCGCCGCAAATGGTGTTTTACCGACTTGACGGTCGTCTCCCAAATCCCCCCAAAGTGCGGTGCCGCAGGCGGGTTGAACACCCAGCGGATTCCTTCAGTGTCGAGATGGCCGGCGATGCACCGGGCGTCTGGAGCAGCTCCGGAAAACATCTTGTGCAGCTCAGCATCCGCACCCACAAAAGTTGTTCCGCAGTCACTGTAGACAGCCTCACAGAGGCCGCGGCGGGAGGTGAATCGCCGGAAGGCCGCCAAGAAGGCTGTCGCGGTGTAGTCCCTTACGACTTCTAGATGGACGGCTCGGGTGCTGAAACAAATGAACACACTGAGAAAACCTTTGGCAGCCCGGTGTCCCCTATCCTTGGTGGTGCGCAGCCGTATGGGACCCGCGAAATCCACGCCGGTATGACGGAATGTTCGGCTTGGTGTCACCCGTTCTGCGGGTAAGTTGGCCATTATGGGCTGTGGCGTGGCTGCCCTCCATCGGATGCATGTAGGGCAACGGTGTATCCGGGATTTGACTTGCTGCCGCCCCTGCAGGATCCAAAACCGCTGGCGAATTGATGCAAGCGTACCCTGTGTTCCGCCATGCAAAGTTTTCAGGTGATGCTCCTCCACCAGGCGCTGACTAAGATGGGAGAATGATGCGAGAATGATTGGATGTCGTTGATCGACATCCAGAACCGCGTGCTTCAATCGCCTTCCCACTCGCAGGATGCCATGCTGGTCAGGGAAGGGGATGAGCTTCTTCAAGGTGCTTTTAGGGTGAACCGCCCGTCCTTCGCGAACATCGAGCAGCTCTTGGGCGAATGCAACGCCCTGGGAAATCCGGACCCAAGTGAGGAGTGCCGCTTCCAACTCCTGCTGATGCAGAACGTGCTGAACACTTTCGCCATCCTCCTTCTCCTCCTTGCCACGGGAGGTTATCCACCGCCTCATCCAGGCGGTCACTCGGAGGAGTCGGCGCAACTTTGAAAATCTCGTGAGCTCCGGCGGCTCCGTGCAATCTAGCCTGGCGGCCAAGCATTTGATTGGCCTCTTTTCCGGTATGTTTTCGTCCGACAGTGACTCCTCAGTGGTAGGCCACGATGATGACACTTCCAGTAAAAATGGGGGACCCTGCCACCAAAGGGGGTGTTGCCCTAGTTCATTAGGGAATAAGCCACGGGACAAGCAGTCTGCTGGGTTTTCCCTTCCTGAGATGTGGCGCCATTGTACCTCGTGGCCGTCTCGCTGAATTTCAGCCACCCTGCTGGCCACAAAGGTGTTCCATCTAGAAGGGTGGCCCCGTATCCATGCCAGCGTCACCGTAGAGTCGGACCAATGGTACGTGATCACGTTTCTTAGTCCCAGCGCCTCTCGAACATGCGCTGACACCCTCGACAGTAGAGCTGCGGCGGACAGCTCCAATCTAGGGAGAGATATCCGCTTCAGAGGTGCCACTTTTGATTTAGCCTGCACCAATGAAACATTGACTCTCCCACCCAGCATGGTTCGGAGGTACACCACGGCGCCGCAGGCTCCCTCCGAGGCGCCGGCGAAGCCGTGGATCTGGAGATCGCTCTCCTGTTCTAATCCCGTGAACCACCGCGGGATGCACAGGTCCTCCACTAGTGCGAGTTCTTCTGTCAGCCGGTGCCAGATTGCGGCCTCTGAGCCAGCCAACGGGGAATCCCAATCCAGACGCTGCTGCCATGTTGCCTGAATTAGAATTTTTGCCTTTCTTACCACCGGAGCCAGCCACCCAAGTGGGTCAAAAAGCCTGACTATTTGTGAGAGCACGGCCTTCCGCGTGGGCAACTTCGTTTGGGTCTTGGTGAAACCGATGAACAAGCAGTCCTCCGCTAGCCGCCAGCGCAGTCCCAAAACAGCCTGTTCCTCCACCGGCAGCTCCGCTGTTGTTGAGGCAGCTTGCCTATGCGATTGGGGAACACCCTTAAGCAACCCGGGATGGTTTGCTGCCCATTTCCAAAGAGGAAAGCCGCCTGCCATGCACGGCGCTGACAGTTCCTGTTGTTTTTTGAGGCCCGCCTCTACTGTTGCTGCCCCTGATAAAACATCAACCACATATAAGGTTTGCCGCAAGACGGTTGATCCCAACGGGAAAGTGCCCTCCTCTTCCTGAGCCAACTGGCGAACCACAGTCATGGCTAGGAAGGGCGCACATGCGGTTCCGTATGTGATTGTGTTCAGTTTATACTCTCTCACGCATTTATGTTGCTTCCACAGTATTCGCTGGTACTCTCTGTCGTCCGGATGCACCATGATCTGGCGGTACATTTTTTCTATGTCTGCTACGAAGGCGTAGCGATGACGTCGCCATTTAAGGATTATGTCCTTGAGTGGCGGCAGCAGATTGGGCCTTGTAAGGAGGTAATCGTTCAGGCTCGTACCTGCAGCTGTTCGCGCTGACCCGTTGAACACCACTCGCAGCTTTTTGGTGTCTCCCGTGGACTTCAATATCCCATGATGTGGTAAAAAACATTTGCCGCTGCCCTCTTGAGTGAGCGACAGCGAGGCGGGAGACATGTGTCCGAACTTGATGTACTCCTCCATGAAATCGTGGTAGAGTTTGTGAAATGCCTCGTCTTGGTCAAATCGACGCTCCACGGCCTCAAAACCGCGTTGAGCAGCGCGCCGGGTCGCTATAAGCTGCGTTACCGGCGGAGCACAGAAGGGGAGACGCACGTGAAACCTACCACATGGTAACCGTTTAAAAGAATCGCAGAAATGCACTTCTCCTCGTTGCTCCTCTTCGGTTGGCGGTGGAGATGCGTTCATCGGCTCCTCCCACTCCCAAAATCGGCGCAGCGCCGAAGCAATGTCGTCTTCTAGGGTGCACACCATTGCATGGACGGAGGGTCTCGTTTCTTCGTCTCCGTGCCCTCCGAACAGTACCCAACCCAACTGAGTTTGCTGAGCCACCGGGTCTTGCTTGCGTCCTCTTCGTACTCCGCTCATCACTATGCACCCATAAGCTCCCGATCCCAATAGAATTACGACAGGATCGCGAGCGGCCAAATCAGGGTCTGCCATATTGAGGCCTTGCAGATGATGCCACGCATTAATGTCGTCTGTCTGGAGTCCGTTGTACACAGACAGCTGCGGGAATACGAGCAATGACGTTGAAAAGGAAAAGCCTTTGTTGTGGGATAATAATGTGGTCGTAACGTTTCCGCGCGCCACACTCGAATGCTTTCCGATCACTCCGCGCACCCCTGAGGACGTTGGAGCTCTAGGCAGGCGGAGGCGCTGTGCGAGAGACTCCTTGATCAGAGACCGTTCTGCTCCCGGGTCGACCACTGCTCGGGCAAGATGTTGCCTGCCAAGGGCGTCGGTAACCCAAACACGGGCAGTGGCAAGTACCTCTGGTTGACATTCAGCCGCGGGAAGTCTGGTGATGTGGACCGATACCACATCATCTGTATTAATGCTTGGAGCAAAGGCCTCGTGCAGAGACGTATGGTGTCGTCCATCGCATTTTGTGCAGGTTTTCGTAGTGATGCATGTGCTCATGGAGTGGCGGCCCAGACAGTTAAAACATCTGCTGTGCGCCGATGCCAGTTCCTTGCGCTCCTGTGGCGCCTTTCGTTGATATTGTCCACAGGCGGCAATAAAGTGGTCGCCTTTGCATATAGGGCAGGGACGGCCGGGGTTTGTTTGGGCGGCTCTCAGCTGTGCGACGCGGACGTTGCGTCCGCTCCGTGACGTGTGCTTGGAAGGTGGGTCCGACTGGCTCGCCGCGTGCGCTTCCTGGGACGTGAGCTGCTCCTTGAGGAATGTCAGCCGCTCGTCTAGAGTCCGAGGTTTCGATGTTTTGCTAAGCGACTTCTTCCAATCCCGTCGCAGTGATTGATCGAGAAGGTTTGCCATGAGATGCACAGCTAAATCTTCACTGGAAGTTAATGGTCGCCCAATACCCTCCAAGACCCCAACAGTGGACACGAGTCCATGGAAAATTTTTCGCCAGTCCGAAATCGCGTTGAGTCGCATCTTTGGCAGCGCTGTGAGGGCATTGTAGGATCGCACCAGAAGCCTCTTATTTTCAAAATGGCCCTTTAGGGTATTCCATGCCCGTTGAAAATTCTCGTCTGTCGTGGGAAGGTTCTTAAGCAGGGTTTCCGCTTCACCCAGCACGCTTGTTTTCAAGTAGTGCAATTTGCGCATTTGTGGTAACGCAGGTTCCTGTATTACCATATAAGAGAAGAGGTTGCGGAAAGCGGGCCAATCCTCGAACTTCCCGCTGAATTTGGGAAGGTCAATTCGAGGGTACGATGTCGGTTGCGCGGGCACCTCCAGAGCAGGAGCGGCGGGCTTCTTCGCTTCGGAGGCCGAAGATGCGGCACACTGCCTTTCCAGACGCAGTAACTGCGACCACTGCGTTGTATATAGCGCTTCTGCCTGGGACAAGAAGTCTCCTGTCACGTACTCGTGCCCTTTAAGAGCTACACGATGGTTGCGCATCAGGAGGGTGTGCTGCTCCTCAATGCGAGCCCACTTTGCGTCGAGTAAGGAGAGTGTGGTCCTGACGTGATCGATAGTTATATTCTATTGCCCAGTTTTCTTCAAATTGTCCCATGTGCGGGCAATGCGACCGTGTAGTTCGTATTGTGAGGCTAATAGTTCCTCCATGTTGAAAAAAAAAATAAAAAACACTCCTTACTTGCACGCTCGCGTACCCAACGGCGCGGCACTCGTTGGCACAGGTCACGTTAGCCAAGAATCCGGCTCGAAGGACCAAAAATGTTCAAATATGTCATTGGCTAAGACGCGGCGCGAGAGGAGACGTACTGTACAACACGGAGGACACACACAGAAAAGCGATAAGACGGAACCACACGTATTTATTTATACAGTCACAGCACACAGTCACGAGTATAAACTAACCACGACAGGCAGTAATTACCGACTAAACGCAATAAACTAATAATAATTGAATTATTAAATCATTGAAAGACAAGAAAAGGAAACCAAAAAATGCACAAGACTGCGAAAGCACAGCTGCGAATAATGAGCCACTCAATACACTGCGGAAGCACACTCTTTCAATCTGAACTGTAACTGTAACTGTCCTCTACCGGCGCGGAGGCCTACATATTTGCCCCTTTCGAACTCTCTCGAATCGTCCAGAGATGTATAGTCGTTAAATTCAAACAATGCTTCGCGATCATTCGAAGGAGTTCGGAGGGTCATGAGCCTCGGAGTACGGTGGCGGGGTGGGACGCACTGCTACAGCTGAGCCAAGACAGCGTGGTGACGCGTTATTGTTTAGGTGTGCTGCGGGCACGGCGTGCTCGTTTGACGTGCTCGGCGAGCGATGTGCAGCGCAGATTTCCAACAGGATATAATATCGACCGTGAAAATTTGCGACTCGGAGTGAGGTGGAGTTGACACGGGTCGGGAAGTATTGTGCGAGGATGGTAGGTTCGAAGACGACTTGATGGAAAGAATTAGGCATCACCGTTCACTCGTAACAACTACACAACTCAGTAATGTAATAAAAAATACCAAAAAGTGTATTAAAAAATGTTTGCAAGCAAACCGTGAAACATTCAAGAATCTGTTATAAGAGTTCGAATAAAGCGATATATCTCGTAACCTATTGTTTTTTTCGGTGATTTCCCTTATACACTTTTATTGCAGAATGGCTTAAGCCTCCGCATTTGCAACATTTCCAGAAATCTTCAAAAATTAGAGTGTAAGTAGTTAAATGCATAACACACACGATGTTAAAATTTGGTGACGTTTGAGCACACCAAACATGAGATAATTGCAATTAAAAGTGACGTGTTTTGTACATACAGCATAGGAAAAGCGTGGGAAAATGACATATTTTTTATTTTTTTGCATTGAAGGACTTGTGCCATCTTGATGAAAAACTAATATTTGTTAGAGTAATATATTTGGAATATCTTACAAAAAAATGGAAATTGTTTACCACGTAGTTTTAATGAAACATTAGAAAGAATAACATTGTTAGACGATTGTTTTTTGTGGAGGGGATATCAATGATGTCGCGTAGAAATGATGCGGCAACGATGCATTGTCGGCGCTGCGCGAGTGTGTGTGTCTTCTTGTCGCCGGCCACGTTAACAACCAAAAAAAAATATGCGACGTTGTCACATTTCCACACAGAATAATATTTCATAGTATATGTGTATTCGTATAGAGAATATAATAGTGTAAGAGGTACAAACTCGTAAAAAAAAACGCAGGCTATAGACTGAATCTGCCGATATGTATAATGTGGGTACTGAGCGAGTCAAAACTTCTTACCTGGATTGTCACGGAGGTACTACCTTAAGGAACGCGTTTGTGTCAAAACAAATGAGTAGTTCAATTTTAAAAAAACAGTGCAACTGCACTTTGCAAATGCACTAATGCACTTGGGAAAAAGGTGGGTCCATTGGTTGATAGAGCCTTTCAACTAATACAAACTTTTCCTCTACGATTTTGTTCTAAATTTATTTAAAAATGAGTATTTCTGAATTAGCAAAATCAAAAGGGTGATCCTCATCTATCATATGCCTTGTGAGAGCTGTGAATTGGTTGGAGTTGCAGAACTTATTACGTTGGTGTTCTTTAAGTCTTGTGCGGAAGTGCCTGGCCGTTTGCCCTATGTAACATGCATTACATTGTTTGCAGGGGATCTTGTAAATTATGTTTGTTTTTTGCATGTTGTCAATGGCATCCTTATTAGAAGGTAATAAGTTGTGCAAGGTGCGTGGAATGTTGTAAATAACGTGTAAGTTGTATTTACGAAAAATACGAGAAATACTGTTGGATAATGTGTTAATGAAAGGAAAAGTTGTAGTGTTATGCCATGTTATCGGTCCTCTAGTTCGTCGTATGTCATCCTTTTTCTTACCAACGCTCCACGGGTGATATAAATCAAAAATCCTTTTTTTAATGCAAGTGTTAATGAAATCTGTAGGAAAACCGTTTTCTTTTAATAAGTCTCTGATTATTGTAATATTCTTTTCTCTGAAACTAATGTCGGATAAACTAAATGCTCTGTCTACTAAACCATAAATGAGGCCAATTTTATGTTGGAGAGGATGATTAGAAAAAAACGAAATATATCTTCTCGACCACGTGGGCTTATGGTACCAATCTGTAATTAGATTGTTGTCTTCCCCCCGGATAACATCGATGTCCTGAAATTGTATTCGACCTTGCACTTCCCTTTCATGGGTGAACTTTAACCTCTCATGATGGGAATTAAAGACGTTCAAAATTTCCTCAATCCCATCATCAGGAACTACACATAGTATGTCATCAACATATCTCTTATACGTCGACGAAACGAAAGTTTTAATTTAATTAATATTCTTTTATTTGTGATCCTATAATAAGACCTATAGCCCCAATAATCTATATGATTAATCAAAGAGGGTCACTAAATTCAAACATATCTCTTATAAAAATGTAGGGTAAAGCTAAGTTGCCCAATGCACCTCCCTTCCAGTTCCTCCATTACAAGGTTAGCCACGACCGGTGACAGTGGCGAGCCCATAGCACATCCGTATGATTGTTTATACACCACATTATTGAATTTAAAGGTGTTACTATCCAAACAAAGTAATACAGCCTCAAGGAAGCTACTCTTTGGAATATTTGTATGTTGCTTAATCTCATCCCATCTGGCATCAATTACGTCCAACACCTTTTCTATCGGTACATTTGTAAATAATGAAGTAACGTCCAGTGAAATTAACAAGTTGCGTGCCATGGGGGTCACCGGTGACCGGCACCGAGTCGCTCCGTCTGGCCATGGGGGTCACCGGTGACCGGCGGAGCCAAGATTATTAGAACACATAATTCGAGTGAATTTTCAATGTTTTTAAAATTTTTCAATATTATCATCGTTTGTCGGTCGACGTCGGTCCGTCTGGTGGTGGGGGTCACCAGTCACCAAAACTAAGTCGCGCCGTCTGGCCATGGGGGTCACCGGTGACCCCAAAAAAAATTATTGCATTATACGCTCTTATATACTAAAATTTACCTGTTGTGCAAAAAATTTCGAAAAATATGTAAGGCATAATAAGAAATTCACGTTGGCCAGACGCGGCGGACACGCAAAATCAGCGTGGCACGCAACGTGTTAATACATAATTGTCGGGAATATGAAAACCTTTTAAGAACCGGGCCATATGCCAACTATCGATAGCAGCATATGAAGATTTGTCAATAACCTTGATTAGAATGGAACTAAGAAATTGTGCTAATTTGTAAGTGGGGGTGTTAATGGACGAAACGATTAACCTCCAGGATAATGTGGGTTTATGTATCTTCGGGAGTGCATATGCTCTTGCCACGTTGGCAGAATAACAATGGAGAGCTTTGGAGATGTCATCGCTAATGTACTTCTTTTTATGCCATGAGTTAATTAGATTATTATTCTTTAGTTGATTAGTAGCAGTATATTCAAATTTTATTACTCGATATGTATTTTGGTCTTTGAGCATGGTTTCTACCTCATCTATATATTTATCTCTGTCTACTAAAACTGTTATATTGCCTTTGTCTGCTTTGAGTATCAATAAATTTGGGTTATCTTTAATGAATTGTTTGGTAATTTTGATTTTTTTAAAAAAAGATTCATAAGTTTTGAGAAAATTATAAGTAGGTTGCCTATGCATGAAACTTTGTAATGTATGTATAACTTTTTGTCGTACACGGTTTTTATGTTCAGAAATATGTGCAGAAATACTCAATACACAAACAGACCAAACGCTCAGAAAATTTCAAGAGACTATAGAGATAATTAGACACAGTACTAGCGTAAACCTTAAGTACGAGAAGCCAATTTTCTATGATTATTATTTTACATCCATTTGTTCGAATGAACAATGATGCCCGAATTACAACAACGGGAGTATGACTGATGATTGGTTCTTTTTTAATTATGATCTATAAACGCTCTATTACATCTACATAATGGTCTATCTCATCTAATTGGTATTGGTGTATCACATTGATTTGCGTTGTGAGAGGTGCGTGGCATGATTATATTGACATCTTTAGGGTTTGAGCACATGTTAATCTGGCCTCTGCTGTTCTTTTTTGCTGCCTTTCAATTCTTTATTTAAAAAAAAATTTTTTTTTTTTTTAATAACTTAGAGTCTTTAATTCAATTACCGTGCATGCCTCAGGGCTCACGAAGAATGACTACCCATGAGAAGGTAGTCATTTCCAGATTAACTTTCGGTGTAAAGTGCCGCATACATTGTGGCTTTCCGGGGCTAATCTGGTTTAAATCATAGATCTCATTAACACGAATGAGATCTTATTGTGGCCTCCTTTGAGAGAGAGGGGTGTTCCAAGGAGTTTGGAAACAAACCGTTCTTTTCCTTAGTTGAAGGTGTATTCTGGTTACTGGCTCAATTGTTGGGTTTCCGATTATTAGTTATATTCCTTTTTCTTTCCACTTTTTTCAACATTCTGACAGTTTATTAATTTTTTCAAAAATTTTCGCGGTTTATTCAGATAAAACTTATTGCTCATTTCGTTCTTACAATGGTCTCCTCACAAATTATTACATAACAATTTAACGTTTAATTTGCATTTAAATATATTTTCCCATTCTTCATTATTAACGATTTCCTGCTTAGTTTAATGTTAATTTGATACTTAAATCCGATAAGACACTAACAATAAGACAACAGGTGATTGGCACATGATATCGACTACGTCATGAAAAGGACACCAATTAGACTCCTCACTCCTATAAGGAGTAAAGGGTGGGGATGAGAAAATATGGGTCGACTAATAGCTCCAGTGTACCTCACCGGTCAGTCGGAAACAGAACGCACAATTACAACTATGTGCCGTAACAAGTTCAAGGACATAGCTGAGCACTTTTTAATTTTGCCATATTATTTTTCTACATTTTGTTCCATTAAATACTCATAGTAACAGATTAATTCAAATTATTAACAAAATAGTTAAAACCAATACCACTAAGACGACGCGGTTTAATGATAGTGAGTATATCTATTTCTGAATAATTACAGTTTATCAAAATACATATTTTTATGGTCACATTGTTTCATTTAAACTCGTATTAATATATTATTGATATACTTGTAGTATTTTTCTTGGTTTCGATTTATTATTAATTTCATATACGTTTACAGGCATATTTTTTCTTTCCATGAGGAGGATCCGGATCCGGATCGAAACGTCGGAGGAGATATAGAATTGTTTTGAAAACTTTGTTCCTCCTGCATGATCGTAAAGTGGCCGAAGACAAACTGACTTACATAACTCTCTTAACGGTCGCTAAGTATATCACTACATAGACTATAATCTTTTTTAAATCGAATGTTTCCCCTTCAAAGTACTCTCCATCGCAAGTAATACATTTATCTAAACGTTTATTCTATGGCTCCAAATACGTTTTGAATTCGGCTTCTTTGATGGCTGCTAGCGCTCTTTTCACATTTTGTTTGATGTCGTCGATGTTGGCAAAACGTTTGCCTTTTATGACATTTTTCATTCGTTGCAAGAGGAATAAGTTTGCGGGGGCAAGATCGGGAGAATAGGGGGGATGGGTCAAGGTTGTGGTTTGCGTTGAGGCCAAAAACCGGTGAATTCTGAGAGCCGCGTGCGCGGGAGCATAGTCATGATGTAGAACCCACTCGCCGGAATTCCCCAAGGCCAGACGTCGCCGTGCCAAATTTCTGCGCAGCCGTTTCAGCACCTCCATGTAGAAATGTTGACTGATGGTTTGGTTTCGAGGGACAAATTCTAAATGTACGATCCCATTAATATCAAAAAAATAAATCAACATCGTCTTCAAACCCGACTTAACCAGCAAAGCCTTTTTTGGACGAGGTAAGTCAGGTCACTTCCATTGGGTCGATTGCTGTTTCGTTTCGGCATCGTATCCATAGCACCATGGCTCGTCGACTGTTATAATTTTGCTAAAAAACTGCGGATCGTCTGCGAATGCGCCCTTTATTGTGCGGCAGGCGTTCACTCGACGATCCCTTTGATCATCGGTGAGAAGTCTGGGCACAAATTTAGCGGCCATTCGTTGCATTCCCACATTGCTGTGCAAAATGCGTTGAACAGTGCCCCACGACAACCCAGACACTTGTTCTAGTTGGTGAATTGTTCTTCGACGATCTTCCCTGGGATCAGATCGTGGATTTTCCTAACGTTGCATTTCGTTCGCGCACTTGATGGGCGCCCGGAACAGGGCCGATCACCAAATATCATTTTTCAAAAGAAAAAAAACCCTCTCTTGAAAATTTGAGGATCTTTTGAGATTAGTTAGAGGTACTCTAGAAAAAAATTTGAGCCAAAAATTTAATGGCGGTCAGCGATTGTTAAGATTTTCTAGTTTCCAAAATTCTGATAATTAGCGATTTTTTGGAAAAATTTTTCCAATATTTTTTTTTACAATTCCAAGTATCCTCTTTAAAAAAAGTGTACCCCATTTCTGTAACTATAATAGCTTTCAAGATATTCAAAAAATTAGATTAAGAAACTGAAAAAATGGTAACATTTTCAATTTCGCATAACTTTCAAAAAAAATGTTTTCAACTTTTTCCTTTAGCAGAATTTTGTTATATGATAAAAGACAAGTTCTGACCAAAAGTCATCCAGATCAAAAGGGGCCGATTCCAACCACTGGTCGATTTGACATGGAATCACCGTCACAGATCTGGTTGGACACTATACAGGGTGAGCCAGAATTCGAGGGAGAACAATTGGGAGGTGGTAGAACACATGAATACAAGCACTTTTTGTCAAATAATATATTAGTTGCAACTCAACGGATAAAAAGTTACAGGGCATTTTTGTACCGTGACATTTAACGCGCTGACTGCCGCGCGCGTCGTCAATTCCTAACCTGGCGGCGAACGTGTTAAAGAATTATCACAAGAATGAGAGCAGATATTGTACAAAACACTTTATTAACATTATTATTATTGATTTATATGCTCAAAAATAAAAAGTTTAAGGATAACACGCTAACTGGTTGTACCGATTGGGTTTCGATGGAGGTACGGTACGACTTTATTTTGTACAATAATAAGGACCCTTTGAACGCTGGTTGCTTGAAAAGTGAAGTGACGTGTGGTGGCTGTCTGCTTTTAAATGTTTCTGAGTATGCAGGAAGGATTCTGATTGGTCAAGGAAGGTGGAGAAGGGGTAGTTTTGAAGCTGGGAAAATTTGAGGTGAGAGGAGGTGGAGGAATGTTTGGCGAATGTAGCGGTACATCGGGGTTTTATGGTAGGGTCGCGGTCGGTCGGCACAGAGGATGATTAGGGTGTTTTCTAACTATTGTGGTTTTAAGATTATGAAATGTTGAGCGGATTGGGCGTGTGGAGAGGATTAACGGATTGTGGAAGAGACACAAAGGATTAGGTAATAACCGACTGGTCCGGTAATATTTTTGGGAGTGTCATATATGTACATCGGGGCAGTGGGGTGTACGGTGGGACCGGACACTAACTGCTACGCGAATTTATGAGAAAACAACCGTTAGGCACGCGCGCCGCTCAGAACTGCGCTAGTTTTGTGAGATAGCAACCCTAAGCGTACTTTTAAGATTAAAACGTACTCAATGCGCGCGTGGCCAACGGTTGTTTCCTCATAAATTCGCATAGCAGTCTCCGAGATCGGTTCTTCCTGGTCACTTTCTTCAGTTTTGGGAGTGTCCTGTTTCTGAGTTGAGCCACTCTATTCTGCCGTTGGCTGCTCAATTTGGTTCCTTTCCACATCTCTTATTGGTATAAATGATATTTCCCCACCTGGTTTTCCTTTGGGCGTTTGTCCATCATCTGTAAAAATCACAACTCGGCTAGTTACGATGCGATCTGTATTCCTATTTAACAATCGAAACACCTTCGACTCGTCCGAGTAACCAACGAAGATGAGCTTTTCGGCTTTTTCATCCAACTTCTTTATTTTTTTATGTTGGGATATGGGCATATGCTGTGCATCCAAAAATGTGTAAATTTTCCTCATTCGGCGCTTTAGAGTACCATAATTCGGGAGGCATCTTATCAACCCGCGCGAACTCGCGCCTCGAACTGTTACGCGAGGACTCGCGTGCGTTATTTTGTGCCGCACCAACTTTAATGTACTTTTTAGCAGCATTTGCTTCGTTTATGTAGCATATTCTCTTACTACACACAAATTTAGTACCATAAGACACAACGTGACTGAACACATATGTGAAATTTATTATTTAAATACAAGTTTTTCGGGTTTTGCGAAGAGCCTGCAAAGCATGAGAATGCGTATACGAGGGTACCCCGCCGACTCTGCTGCTCTCCCCACTCTTCTCGCTGCTTCTCTCGCCACAAAATACGCGCGGACATGTATTTGCACACACATATACGCGCTAGATAGGCAGGCGAAGAATGACGCAGAACGGCAGGAGAAATGAGTACGGTGGGGGAAGCAGACTGTGTGTGCGATCGTCGTCGTTCACGGTAGTAACTCGAGAAATGTCGTCCCTAGATTATAACAAATAAATAATTACGTTAATAATAGGTTCAAATGATAGTGGAGATTGTAAAACTCAGCGAGCCGGAACGTCAGTCTTCAATCTTTCCTATTTATTGAGATATCTTAGATTCTTGCTCGGCGCGGCACAAAATATCATAGCGCGAGTTCTCGCGGGTTAATGCGTCTCGTTGGTAAACGGTTTTGTAGATAATTGGGCGTATTTACCGCTTCGCCCCAATGTCTTTTTTCAAGGTTTGCGTCGAAAAGCATACATCGTGACATCTCGAGAAGGGACCTGTTATTCCTCTAGGCGACACCGTTTTGCTGTGGAGTGTAAGCCACTGTAAATTGGACCTGTATTCCTTCGTTCTTTAAGTATCCCCGTAGCTTATGCATGAGGTATTCCCCTCCTCGATCGGATCGTTTAACTTTCGGTTTTTTATTAAATTGGGTCTTTACAGTTTCTATAAACCCACTTATAATGCACTATAAATTCCCACTTATTTTGCATTAGATATATAGTTGTATATCTGCTGTAATCATCGATAAGTGTTAAAATATATTTTTTCGTACCCAGTGTTATAGTTTGCATTAGTCCGCATACCTATGTCTGTATGGATAAGGTCCAATATTTCGTCAGATGCATTCTTCGACTCCTTGGGAAACAGTTTCCTTGTACATAATTTTTCCTTTAATGCAAGGCTCGCATATAAGTCTTTGTCCGCAGTCATTTATTTTAATTCGGACCGTTAGTTCCCTTTCGGCCAAATCCCTTATTGCTCGTGGGTCCCGGTGACCGAACTGTCTATGTCACGTGTGCAGGCATGCAATATTGTGTGCGCCGTTTATTGCCATGTATGCTTTTTCACTGACGCAGTTCAACTGAAAAAGATTCAAATGCGGTTTACCTGTTGCCCATGTTTTCCCGTTCCGTACAATCTTGCAGATGGTATCCTCGAATAATATACTGTATCCTTTCCGTGCTGACTTTTTTACGGACAGCAAAATTGTACCCAGTTCTGGAACGTACAGCACATCCTTTACGGTGATGTCTATGAATTTACTTCCCACGACGCATTTTATAATTCCGGATCCTTTTCCTTCGACCTTTACCGATATCTCTTCGTCTGTTAATTCTACGAAGCCTTTTACTCGTGTATTTAGTTGCGTGAAAAATTCCTTATTGTAGGCCATATGACTCGTCGCACTCGAGTCAATCATCCACGCATTTTCTTTTTTCTTCTCCGGCCTAAAATTCAAACGCGCTTGATTTATGGATGATGAGTATACTTTACCAGATTTTGTCATGAAGCACGCTTCATTGTTTCTGTCCGTATGCGCGGGTGCGACTTTATTCGTCTTTTCTTGATTGGCCTTCCACAGCTGGTGCTTTCTGCAATCCTCTTTGAAATGGCCAAATTTTTCACAGAAATAGCACGAAGGTTCCTTTTGCGATTTATGCTGCCCCTTTGGTTCTGCCTTCATTGCCATTTCGTTTTGCTCGCTCATTGCTTTGTTCCCCTTTCGTCTTTTGAACACGTCAATTAATTTGTTTTTGACAAGGTCTAATGTGAGTTCCGATTCAGTCCTACTTTCCAAACCGGTGATCAGAGCATTATAAGAATCTGGCAAAGCTACTTAACAAGAATGCGTCTACTATGTTGTCCTTGAGTTCCTGTCCGAGTGCTGCTAGTTTATTAACCAGATCTGGGATCGTCGTTACGTGGTTCTCCATATCGTCACATCCGCCAACGTCAATCTACAAATTCTCTTTAATAAGAATATTTTGCTTGACGGCGTTGCTTTCTGGTGATAATTCTTGAATGCATGCGCGCCGTTCTTACATGCCAAACATGTATCAACTGGTTATTCTCGACGCGCAACCCTATGGTAGCACGTGTCTGGTTGTCTTTTTCGGACCACGCATCAGTTACCGGCGTTGGTGTTGTTCCCACGATTGTATCCCACAGCTCATCCTTTATTAGTATAATAGAAGCTCCAATTTGTATTTCCATACCTCGTAATTGTAGCTGATTAATTTCTCGATTGGGAATCTGTAGCGCGTGTTGTCTGGTATTTTGTTGCTTCACTTTAGGCACTTTACTTTTACTTTAACCCTTGGACAGCCGACGCTTAGCACTCACGCGCGAGGCCATTGCCGGGTCACTCAGTACCCATACGGAACTTTTCGTAATCGCTACATCAAAACTCAGTTTATCTATCGAAATGGTGTCTTATCGGACCAGGGGTCGATCACTGAATAATACACATTACCTCGACAGATTAAACACATCCACCTCAGTACACATACACTACTCCTTCTTCGGATTGAAAGGGCATCTCAAGGAAAAGATACCTCTCTCATCATACATAGAATTAGAGAGTGAATGTGCACAGACGTTAATTACAAGTTTAACCAAATTTCAAACAGTACAGATTACAAGAGCTAAGCACGATTACAAAAAAAAAGGTACACACACATTTCATCAATAGAAGTTCATAGAGGGCTGTTTTGCCGTATTCTAAATTAAAATAAAATAAAAAATTTTTGAATAGAACAAAGACCAACAGATTAAACAAGGAGCCACCCACACATACAATAGGATGAAATAATGTTAAGGTAATCATCAAATCATCAATCAATAATGATTCCGCTAAGCGTTCTATATTATTATAAATTTGTATCATATGTAATAGTTTCTGAAGAGGACCCAATAAAGAGGTCGAAACGTAAAGAAATTGAACATTCTTTCTACGGTCCTTCCATCGCCGAAAATTCCTACATCTAGATCACTGAATAATGTTGGAATAGAATGGGTAAATAAAAAATAGGAATTTGCAAACAATAATTTTTTATTATTTATTCATCGGTTTTACAATTTGTACATATAACATTCATTTCTTTTGTCGCGTGAATATTGCATAATATTGGGGACAGGGGAGGACAAATTGTTCGGGAAATGGGAAAATTCCCTCGGCATGTTTTGCACAGAAGAGCAGACCAATATGATAGGGAAGGGGGGAATATCAATACCGCGTGGCTTTAGGAAATCAGGGTGTGCGGGAATGTGGAACCATAAGAAGACCAAAGGGCTGAATGGGGAGACCAGAGAGTGAATGGGAAACCAAGACCAACGGGATTGAAATAGTCATCACCCTTGCTGACATCGACACTGGGACAGAGCAGCGTAAGGCAATGGGACAACTAAGACCAAAGAAGTGAAACAGTTAGCTATGGTTATTGACCACCCATATTTCAAGAGCAACAGATTTTAAAGGCAATAAAGCCAGGGAAATCTTTAGCTCAGTCAGATAGACCAGAATGGAGACCAATTACCTCGGTGGGAGTAGAACGATAATGAGTTAAGGGGGAATTAACCCTTTCGGTCACGAATTATTGTCCTTTGATCTTAAAATCTCATTTCTTGTTTATTAAATATTTAGCCCTTTTTTAACCATTTGGCATCATCGGCATAATTCTACTCTCCCCCCATCACGTGTAATCACATGTTGAAAAATGACGACACGAGATTTCGAAAAATCCTCAGAACGTCGCTATTGAAAAATTCGGTAATTTTACACGTTGAACGTATACAGCGGACCCTTATTTATAACTGTGATAAGTTACAGCATTTGGTATCGATTATTTATTCACCTATTGAAAATCGAAAAATCGATCAACTTGGCCGTGTTTCGCACGTTACTGAAACTGCCGAGGACGATCAACTAGTTGAGGATATATTTTTGTTTACGTGCGTCAAATAACAATATTGCCAATGAAAATACCCTTAGAAATGTTCAACAATTAGACCCAGACAATTTAATTTCGGTATTTTTTAAAAACTTAGGAACGGCAGGGGGTAAAATGTCATGTCGTCAATTGACGACACTATGACCGAAAGGGTTAAAGGGGGATTGAATGCCAGATCTTTTCGACCATGAATGATATATTATGGGATTTTACAGTGCTAATGAACAATGATATTGGACCCTTGCGTCCGAGCACGTGGTTGCCCACCTGTAGCCATGATTACAACACAATGAGTTTGTAGAATTTAAGTTATGCAGAATTGGTGCCGGCTACACACCAATTCGCTACAAATAAAAGATACAAGAATGAGATGCTTACATGATAAAAGGTGATACAAATCTATCGTCGATTATTACAATGCGTTTCGGGATACAAAGGACACTCGTGTGACTCCTTGGTAAGCTCGAAGCGGAAAAAGAAAGAGACCGTTGCCGAGCCGGCCTCGTGCGACGTTAGAATTACGGAAATTACCGAAGTCACACGAGATTCCCCGAACAGGTGTTCTGTTGATATATATATGCAAATCATGACGCGAGAGGTGCTGCCGCAAATGACAAAGATGAGAATCAGCTCGCTTGCTGCGGAAATGCCCAGGAGTGAGTATGGATACGTCCTCCGGATCGTTGCTTAGTGCCTCCAGCGGTCTTGAGTTGAGCGTCGCTTCAATTTGAGTGAGCAGTGTAGAGTGCTCCTCAAATGTGAGAGTCGTATCTCCAAAGGTCCGCCTGAGACGAAATTTTATTAATTTCACCACAGATTCCCACTTACCTCCCATGTGAGGTGCTGCGGGTGGATTAAATCTCCAATGAGACGTATTTTCGGCGATGGCAGGACCGTATTATAGGAATGTTGGAAAGAAAATTAACTGTACGTTTCGACCACTTTATTAGGTCCTCTTCAGCTGGTAAATTGTACAAGTGTTTATATTAGAAATTTTTGTGGAATAATGTTCTTTTTGTATAGTTATCAGTGTAGAGTTACTTACAAAATATCCATGCAGAAGTATCTTAGTAGTAAATTTTGTTATAGAAGAGCCAGCGTCTTCGAGGGGGGACTATCTTTGGTCCCAACCTTACGTGAATTTAGCCGAACGGTGTTATAATAAATTTTGAAAATTGTGAAAATTGAGTGAGTATGATTTAAGGAAGAACTAATCTTCGAGGCTGGACAAACTTTTGTCGAAGCCTGTTTTTTACTCTAAGCCGAACGGTGTTAATGAAAATTTTGACAAGAATTAAACCGAGAATATGAATGCACCCTGGTATATCTAATAGGTTCTAACATGGTTAGAACTTTTCGAATATGACCAGGGGCTTACCGGTGATTACTGTACTGAGTGACGGTTCGATACGTAATGATGGTCCGGTAGTGCTGCTGTGACTTCAGTTACTGTTGGAGTGGGAGAAAAGTGTGTTATTGGTTGGAGAAATGATGTTGGTAGGGGTGTCGAGGTGTGTATTTGTATGTGTGGTTTTGTGTGTGTCTGATACAGTGTACGTGTTAATTATCTATGAAGTATTGTTAGGTATTGGATTGTATAATGGAATAAATGTTTGGAATAAATGTTTGATTGTTGTGTAATGGAATAAATGTTTGGAATAAATGTTTGATTGTTTTATGGAACCGATGTATTGTATAATGGAATAAAAGTTTGGAATAAATGTTTGATTGTTGTATAGAACCGATATGATGTGGACAAAGCACTATTCTCCTATGTGTGGTGACTATTGATGATGCTGAATTGTTGGTGTATGTGTGTCGATGTGAATTTGAAGGAAGATCTAACGTCTTCGAGGGGGGGCTCTTTTTGGTCCCTACCTTACATTGATTCTAGGCCGAAAGATGTTTTTATGAGAATTTTGAAAATAGTTAGAAAATAGAATGCATGAAGTGATTTTGAAAGAAGAGCTAACGTCTTCGAGGGGGGACTCTCTTTGGTCCCTACCTTACATTGCTTCTAGGCCGAAAGATGTTTTTATAAAATTTTGAAAATAGTTAGAAAATAAATTACATGAAGTGGTTTTGAAAGAAGAGCTAACGTCTTCGAGGGGGGACTCTTTTTGGTCCCAACCTTACATTGATTCTAGGCCGAAAGGTGTTAGTTAAATTTTGAAAAGGAATTGTGATCATGACATAAAATACCGAGTAGCTTTATTTGATTGTGTTAGGTCGGCTGTTTGTGTAAATGAGTACGTGTTATTGTATGTGTTATTGTGTGTGTACTATGTTTTTGTGTGTGTGTTATGATTGTTTTAATTTGTTTCGTGTATTATAGGTTGAAGTAAAATTTACTGATGTGGTTTGTATCTGTTCTGTAATTTACGCTATTGTTGTGTTGAATAATGTGGAGCATTTCAGATAGAAGTCTTTTTTTGTAATTGTGTTCAATGTCTAATATTTTAACGTTCTCGAAATCAAATGTATGGTTATTGTGTATGGAGTGTTCAACTAAAGCGGTGTGTGCAAGTGTGGCTACCGGTGGTCTTTTGTGTTCCCTTATTCTTTCTTTTAATTTTCTTTTCGTTTGTCCGATGTATACTTTTTTGCAGTTTTTACATGGTATTGAGTAAACTGTTTCTATGTGGTCAAGTTTATCTAATTTATCTTTTGTAGAACCTATGATTTGATGTATGGAATTATTATTTTTAAAGTGGACTGAAATATTTAATGGTTGAAGTAAATTTCTAATTTTTGTAGCAAAATGTTCTATGTATGGTAGTGTTATGTGTGTAGTGTTATTGGTTGGTTGATATGTGTTGTTGTTGTTAGTGTTATATAGTCTGTTTATTGTAAAAGCTATTTCTTTGTTTAATAATGATGGTGGGTAATTGTTGTCACGTAAAGTTTGTTTAATGATTGTTATGTTTTGACTGTGGAATGATGGGTGTGATAGACTAAGTGCTCGGTTAATTAGTGTTCTGATGATAGCTATTTTTTGTTGTAATGGGTGATGAGAGTTGAAATTCAGATAACGGCCGGACCATGTGGGTTTTCTGTACCAGTTTGTTTTTATTTTTTCTTTTTCGTGTATTAGAGTTAAATCAAGAAATGATATTTGGTCGTTTAATTCTATTTCATGTGTGAATTTAATTCTATAGTGATATGTGTTAAAGATGTGTAAAGTTTGTTGTAGATGTTCTATTGGAATTGCAGTAATGATGTCGTCAATATACCTTTTGTAGAAGGGGATTTCGAACTGTAAATTTGCTATACATGCTTTTTCCAAAGCTTGCATGGTTATGTTGGCTAAAACTGGTGCCAGAGGTGATCCCATTGGTAGTCCGTATATTTGTTTATAAAATTTACTATTGAACGTGAAATAAGTGTGATTGATGATTAGTTCTATGGATTTGATGATTTCATTGTGTGGTATGTTTGTGGTGGCTATTGATGATTTGTGTTTTTTTATATTTGCGATCGCTAGGTTTATGGGTATGTTTGTGTATAAAGATGTTACGTCTAATGATATGAGTTTGTATTTGTCCGGGATGATGACCGTGTCTATGAAATTTTTGAATGCGAAACTGTCGGGGGTATAGGAGAATAGTGTTTTGTCCACTAAGGGTTCTATTATTTTAAGAATAAATTTGATAAATTGTGTGTGGGTGAATTTATACTTGAAACTATAGGTCTTAGAGGTGTGTTCGCTTTGTGGTCCCGCTTTGTGTTCTTGTCAAAATTTTCATTAACACCGTTCGGCTTAGAGTAAAAAACAGGCTTCGACTTTGTGGTCCCGCTTTGTGTTCTTGTCAAAATTTTCATTAACACCGTTCGGCTTAGAGTAAAAAACAGGCTTCGACAAAAGTTTGTCCAGCCTCGAAGATTAGTTCTTCCTTAAATCATACTCACTCAATTTTCACAATTTTCAAAATTTATTATAACACCGTTCGGCTAAATTCACGTAAGGTTGGGACCAAAGATAGTCCCCCCTCGAAGACGCTGGCTCTTCTATAACAAAATTTACTACTAAGATACTTCTGCATGGATATTTTGTAAGTAACTCTACACTGATAACTATACAAAAAGAACATTATTCCACAAAAATTTCTAATATAAACACTTGTACAATTTACCAGCTGAAGAGGACCTAATAAAGTGGTCGAAACGTACAGTTAATTTTCTTTCCAACATTCCTATAATACGGTCCTGCCATCGCCGAAAATACGTCTCATATTCAATATCGGATCGGAAGGTCATGACCATAAATCTCCAATGAGTTCGATCCTGGGTTCGAAGTGAGGCGATGACGGCGAAGCTCTGCTTGAATAACTTTTGGAGCATTGAAACTGCGCCAATGAAATTCGTACCGCAATCAGAGTAGACCGTATGTGGAATACCTCTTCTTGAAGTAAATCTTCTGTATGCCGCGATGAATCCATCCGATGAATAGTCACTGACAGCCTCGAGGTGAACCGCCAATGTTGAGAAGCAGACAAAGATGCACATTCAGCCTTTGATGAGTTTTCCTCCTCGACAGTGTCAGCAGGCAGAACTGCAAAACCGCATTTTTTGAGTGTATGCGTGCCGTGTCGGTGAGAGCTGCGCGCGCCGGTTGTACGCACCGAACGTAAACAAAGACGGAACCATGATTCCTGTCTCCTTTCTACCAACGTCCTGTACCGAAGTCTGTAAGCTGCGCGCGCCGCTAATATGTCCGCGCCAACATCTCATTGTGTGCGTGCCGTGCGTGTGTAGAAAAGGAAGGAGCTAGTCTCCGTCTCATTTCTTCTTGTAGGTCTCGTGTGACGAGGAAGGAGCTTGTCTCCGTCTCGTTTCTTCTTGTGGGTCTCGTGTGACGAGGAAGGAGCTTGTCTCCGTCTCGTTTCTTCTTGTAGGTCTCGCGTGACGAAGAAGGAACTGTACTCTGTCTCGTTCTACGGTGTTGAATCTATTTTTAGCGTAACGATGGTAGCGCGTTTCGCTTACTTACTGGGTACTGGAGATTTTCGATGTCCCAGCGTCTTCAGAAGATTTGACAAGACAGGCGCCGAAGTGAAGACCTACAGGTGGATAAGATGGTCAAAACTGCTTCCAAGCCAAATGAAATTGTGAGATAGCCATTCGATAGTTAATCGAAAAATACTCATTTTTTACATGTTTTAACCTTATACAGCGACTAGAACGGCAGTGGAAGGGATTGAAAAGAACAGCTATTTGTATTTTTTTTATTTGAAAATGAGCAGTTGAAAAAATTTGAAAAAAATTAGACGTGTGTCCTGATACGAAGTACACACTCTTGGTTTTTTTCAGATTTTTAAAACTTAAACTGTGGCAACTGAAAAATTAGAACCAAAAAAAATTGGCCTATTTGCTATTTTTTATTGAAGGTCTTCTGGGTGTATAACGAAATAAAAACCCTGTATGAGTGCAGTGATATGCCGCACCCCTATTTTTTTTCAGATTTTTAAAAACGGCGGGTGATAGTAAAAAATATAAATAAAAACCTGTTATCTGGTCGTTTGTGGCGTGTTGAGAGTAATTTGTACACTGAATCTTTATGCATTCTTTACGTGATAAGTTTATTACGCAATATTCAATTATATGAGGTACATATCGTTATATGAAATGTATCGTTACGCGCAGTGCAACGATTTGATAGAAGGAATCGTCAAATGCTCGATACGCGCGACATGCGTTTTACCGAACATCTATGTATTATATATTGTGCAAATGAAGTATACAGACCAGGATATGGTAAATGAATCCAAAGCGTTTTTTGAAAATAGATTTATTTTCCTGGAAAATAATATAAATAAATCTATTTTCAAAAAACGCTTTGGATTCATTTACCATATCCTGGTCTGTATACTTCATTTGCACAATATATAATACATAGACGTTCGGTAAAACGCATGTCGCGCGTATCGAGCATTTGACGATTCCTTCTATCAAATCGTTGCACTGCGCGTAACGATACATTTCATATAACGATATGTACCTCATATAATTGAATATTGCGTAATAAACTTATCACGTAAAGAATGCATAAAGATTCAGTGTACAAATTACTCTCAACACGCCACAAACGACCAGATAACAGGTTTTTATTTTCCTGGAAAATAATATAAATAAATCTATTTTCAAAAAACGCTTTGGATTCATTTACCATATCCTGGTCTGTATACTTCATTTGCACAATATATAATACATAGACGTTCGGTAAAACGCATGTCGCGCGTATCGAGCATTTGACGATTCCTTCTATCAAATCGTTGCACTGCGCGTAACGATACATTTCATATAACGATATGTACCTCATATAATTGAATATTGCGTAATAAACTTATCACGTAAAGAATGCATAAAGATTCAGTGTACAAATTACTCTCAACACGCCACAAACGACCAGATAACAGGTTTTTATTTATATTTTTTACTATCACCCGCCGTTTTTAAAAATCTGAAAAAAAATAGGGGTGCGGCATATCACTGCACTCATACAGGGTTTTTATTTCGTTATACACCCAGAAGACCTTCAATAAAAAATAGCAAATAGGCCAATTTTTTTTGGTTCTAATTTTTCAGTTGCCACAGTTTAAGTTTTAAAAATCTGAAAAAAACCAAGAGTGTGTACTTCGTATCAGGACACACGTCTAATTTTTTTCAAATTTTTTCAACTGCTCATTTTCAAATAAAAAAAATACAAATAGCTGTTCTTTTCAATCCCTTCCACTGTCGTTCTAGTCGCTGTATAAGGTTAAAACATGTAAAAAATGAGTATTTTTCGATTAACTATCGAATGGCTATCTCACAATTTCATTTGGCTTGGAAGCAGTTTTGACCATCTTATCCACCTGTAGGTCTTCACTTCGGCGCCTGTCTTGTCAAATCTTCTGAAGACGCTGGGACATCGAAAATCTCCAGTACCCAGTAAGTAAGCGAAACGCGCTACCATCGTTACGCTAAAAATAGATTCAACACCGTAGAACGAGACAGAGTACAGTTCCTTCTTCGTCACGCGAGACCTACAAGAAGAAACGAGACGGAGACAAGCTCCTTCCTCGTCACACGAGACCCACAAGAAGAAACGAGACGGAGACAAGCTCCTTCCTCGTCACACGAGACCTACAAGAAGAAATGAGACGGAGACTAGCTCCTTCCTTTTCTACACACGCACGGCACGCACACAATGAGATGTTGGCGCGGACATATTAGCGGCGCGCGCAGCTTACAGACTTCGGTACAGGACGTTGGTAGAAAGGAGACAGGAATCATGGTTCCGTCTTTGTTTACGTTCGGTGCGTACAACCGGCGCGCGCAGCTCTCACCGACACGGCACGCATACACTCAAAAAATGCGGTTTTGCAGTTCTGCCTGCTGACACTGCTCCTCGACCTTTGAGAGATGTAAAGATGATAGGTCCTGCGTAATCCACTCCAGTGTGGGTAAAGCTTCGCGATGGAGTGACCCGTGAAGGTGGCAACTGGCCCATTAATTGCTGAGCTCAAATGCCACGTTGTCTTGCACATGAGATGCACCGCAAGACATGAAATTTGACTGGAGCTCTCCCACCTATAATCCAATAAGAGTGTCGAGTATATGCAAGTGTAAGCTGCGTACCTCCATGAAATGTTCTCTGGTGAGCTTGATCGATGACTAATGCAGTAAACCGACAGTGTCGAGGAAGGATGGCTGGATGCTTTCCTTCGTACGTGAGGGATGACAAATTGAGCCTGCCTTCAACTCTTATGACTCCTTGCTGATCCACAAATGCAGTCAGCCGTGAGAAGGCGTGGTCCGTAGGAAGAGGTGAGCTCGGACAGAGGATCTTCAATTCTGAGGCAAAGTACACAGCTTGTGTTGCTTTCACCCAGAAGAGCCTTGAATATTCCATGTCCGTGGGTGGAATGATTGTGACAGGCGATGAGTCATGTATTCCTCTGAGACGCCGTTGAATTCTGTAGATGAGAGCTGTTATTCTAATGAGTTTGTCTAAAGAGGAATACCTGTAAATGAGGTCCCAATGATAGTCCACTTTGGGAGCAGCAACGAAGAGAGCTAGTCCTGGTCGAGCTTCGTTGGCACCCAAATCAGCTGACATCTCTGGTTGCGCAGGCCAGGTGTTGGCTGGTTGAGCTATCCATGGTGGTCCCGTCCACCATAATGAATGGTCATTGAGTTGCTGAGCTGTCAATCCTCTTGAAGCACAGTCAGCGGGGTTGGAAGTGCCAGAAACATGCCGCCAATGAGCCTCCGATGTAAGTTCCTGGATTTGAGAAACTCTGTTCCTAACGTATTCTTGATGCATGCGTCTTGATCCACGTGAGAGCCACTTCAGAGTCCGTCCACAAATGGGTTGCCTCAATTTTGAGGTTAAGTGTGGCACGAGTGTAGCGAATGAGCTTCGCCAGTAGCAGCGCTGCTGTGAGCTCTAACCTCGGGATGGTTAGTTTCTTGAGTGGTGCTACCTTTGTTTTTGAGATGACAAGTGAAGTCTTGGCGCCTGTGGACGGTGAGCGAATAACCAAGTAAACCACTGCTGCCATGGCCAGCTGAGATGCATCAGAAAAGCCATGAATCTCCACCGTTGAGTCACTCCACGTATTGAACCAGCGTGGAATGGTGATCTTGTTCAGGTCCGTGAGGTCTTCCCTGATGTTGATCCGTCTTGAGACGAGATGAGGTGGTAGCGAGTCATCCCAGTTGAGGTTATGTAACCAAAGCTCTTGAAGTAGCATCTTTGCTCTGATTACAACAGGCGAGATAAAACCGAGTGGATCAAATATCTGGGCCACTTCAGATAGTATGTGACGCTTCGAGAATCCTTCTGTGCGATTTAAGAATGATGAGGTGAACACAAATGAATCATGGTGTGGTAACCATTTCAATCCAAGTATTTTGGCCGTGCAATTGTCAAATATGATGTCCGAGTCCATGAGGTCACTTGATGAAACTGCCTTCAGTAAATCTGGATGAGACGAGTGCCACTTTGCCAATGGAAAGCCGCCCGCGTGGCACAAGGAGACGAGTTTGTGGGCAATTTCTGTAAGTTGAGTTAGTGTGTCTGCTCCACCAAACATATCATCGACATACCTGCCATGAGTGATTGAAGGCACTGCCAGTGGGAATCGTGATCCTTCGTCCTTTGCCAATTGGCTGAGGGTACGACCTGCCAGGAATGGGGCTGACTTCGTTCCATAAGTGACAGTCGTAAGCTGATATGGTGTTATCCATTGAGTTTCGTCCAACCACAGAATTCGTTGAAGATCCCAGTCGTCAGGGTGGACGTTAATTTGGCGATACATCTTGGTGATGTCCGTGGCAAAGATATGTCGATGATGTCTAATCCAGAAGAGTACGTCCGTGATGTCCAACAACAGATTTGCTCCAGTATGCATGATGTCATTCACTGAGTTCCCCGATGAGGTTGGGCTTGAACCATTGAACACAACACGTAACTTGGTCGTAGTGCTGTCAGGTTTGAGTACGCCATGATGGGGCAGGTAACAAACTGGATGAGTGTTAGACGGTGGTGGTGAGCTACCTGATAGGACCCTCAACCCTCCGGATGCCAAGGCATCTGGTGCTAAGGTCATCCTGCTGGCAAACTCACTCCCACCAGTCTCCTGTCGTTGAGTTGTCCCTGCCGGTGAGTTGAAAGCACTAACCATATGACCGAGCTGGAGATACTCTGCCATAAAGGCATGATATAACCGCTCAAATTCACTGTCTCGTTGGAAGCGCTTGAGTGTTCGCTTTAGACAGTGGAAAGCCGTGTTGTATGAGTCTCCTAACCTCTGAGATGAAGCCTTGAGTGGATTTCGCACTGTGTACCGTCCTGAGCTGTCTCTGGAATGAGTGGCCACAAAATAATCCTCACACTCCTGTTCTTCTGGGGTGAGTTGGCTCGGTGAGTCAGATGGAAATTCCTCTTGAACCCAGAATTTGGTGAGCAGTTGTTGAAGTGCGACGTTGTCAGACTGAGCCGATGCATGATGAGCATAACCTACACTCTGAGCATTTCCCACTGGGCCAAGGACGAGCCAGCCAAAATCTGACAGCTGAGCTATGGGTGAGAATGGTGAGTGCTTCATGAGGTTAGGTTTGATGACTTGCCCATATGAGTCTGCGCAAATAATGATTTCAATGGCGCGTGGCTTCAGGAAATCAGGGTCTGCGAGCTTCAAGTCCTTGAAGTGTGGCCATGGTTGTGGTGGCACTTCTGTTGATTGCAGACCGTTGTCACTCGCTTGAGAATATGAGCTCTCACATTAACCACTGATGATGAATGGAATGAGTGTAGAGTGAGCGATGCCACGCCTCTTGTACGAGTAGACCATGTTCCACCGATGCCAATGATTGGGAAGGATGACTGCTGGCGTTGGACCTTGAGTTGAGTGATGAGGGCTTCTGCAACGAAGGTGAGCTCTGAACCTGAATCAATAAGTAAACGGACTGTATGAATTGCGACCAATGAGTGAATACTCGCTAGAGCAGTAGCCAGTATCGTTGGACAATGAGTATAATCACGAAGTGTGAATGCTCCTGAGAATGAGTGGTTGACAATTGCGCCGGACCATCAATGAGAGCTGCTGGAGGTTGAGGGTTGAGTGCCGGATGCCCCATGGATTGCAGGATCGTGAAACATGGTGTGATGCTTTCCTCGGCATGTGTTACACAGAAGAGTCGACCTGCATGCCGGTGCGCTGTGACGACCCAGACAGTTGTAACAGAGCCTTTTTGTCTTGACCAGGCTCCTGCGGTCACGGACAGACATGGACCTGAACGAAGGTCATATCACAATGAAATGGGGCTCGTCACAGCTGTCGCAATGATATCTTGAGCCCACAGATTCTGAGTCCTTCCGTTGACTGGCTGCTGTGACCACTGAGTGGGCTGTGGTCCTGCGGGGTCGGTACTCCGGGATGATGATGATGGTTGAGCCGCTGCGGTCCTTGCAGCATCAAGGGCTCGGGTTCTGGACACCAAAAATTCCTCCAGCTGTCTGTGGCTAGGGTATTCTTGAGTTGTTCCGAGTGTGAGTTCCCACGCTTTTCGGGCCTCTTGGTCGAGATGGGAAACGACCAGGTGAACAAAAATGGCCTCATGCAGCTCGATCCCTGTACACAAGGACTTCAGCGCTTGGTATGCCTCTGCAGATTTATACTGCAGCCGGGACATGCTGATAGGGTCCCGTGCAACAGTCTTCTGCAGTCCGGTGAGCTTGTCCAGCTGCGTCTGAACGAGCAGTCGCCGGCTGTCAAAGCGTGAAGACAATAATTCCCATGAAGGGGTGAGGGATGATTCGACCAAGGGGAGGTTGTTGACCAATTGGAGAGGCTGTTCTCAAAGGCAGCCCCGAAGATAATGGAGCTTCTGGATATTCTTCAACGTGGGATTGCTGAGTATGACCTGGGTGAAGAGGTCCCGAAAACCAGGCCATTCCTCGTAGGCACCAGTGTATTCTTTATTCCTGGGTCCCTTACGGGTTTCCAGCCTTCTCCACTATACATAAATCTCTTACAAATTATCTTAACCTATCCTTACAGCCTAATCTCCTCCACGTCATCCTTGTACGCCCGTCATCCTCGCAGTCTTTCCTCTCTCCTCAGTTCTCCGCTTCCCCTCCACCTTTCAGTCACTCCTTTCCTCCTCCCGCCACTCCCTCCTCTCCTCCTCCCATCACCACCATGTCCCCTCTATCCTGATTCTCCCCTCTCCTATCCACACCCTCCTCCCCTTCCTCCTTTCCTCCCACGCCTTCTCCACTCCCTCCACCTCATCCTCCTTTCTTCCCATGTGCGATCTTCCTCTATCCTTACTCCTTTTCCCCTTATTCTCCATCTCTTCGCCATAACTTCTCCCTTCCTTTCCACACTTTCCATCCTCACTGCCACTATTCCCCTTTCGTCTCCCCCTTCCCTTCCTCTTCTTCCCAGTTCCCTTATTACCTCCACCTCCCCTTCCACCCCCAATTCTTTCATCAGCTCACCTACCTCTTCCTTCCTCTTCTTTACTCCTCTCCTGAGTCCTTTTATTATCAGGTTCCACCTTCTTCTTTCTTTTTCCTTTACCTCTTTCCACTGTTCTATCTTCCTTATCCTCTTGTTCATCTCTTCCTCCACCTTCCTCTCCCCTTTCCTCTCTTCACTCTCCAGCTTCCCCTTTCCTTCTTCGCCTCGCTCTATCCTGTCCTCCATCCTCCCCTCTCCTTTCTTCTCATCTGTCTTCATCCTCCCCGCTCTCTCTTCAATTCTCCTTATCCTCTCCTCCATCCTCTCTCTCTCTTCCCTTCCTCTCTCTAGTTTTTCACTCATCTCCTTGACCCCCCGCTCCATTCTTCCTACCTCCTCCATCCTCCCCTTCTCATTCATCTCTTCTTCCAGCCTCCTCTCTCCTTTCCTCTCCCCTTTCTCCAGTCTCCCATTTCCTTCTTCTCCTCGCTCCGTCCTCTCCTCCATCCTCTCCTCCGTCTCCAGCTTCCTTGTTCTCTCCTCAATTTGCCTTATCCTCTCCTCCAACCTCTCTCTCTCTTTCCTCCCCCCCTCCATTCTTTCTCTCATCTCCTTGGCCTTCCTCTCCAATCTTCCTACCTGGTCCACTATCCCCTTCATATACTCCCTCAACGTCTCATCTAGCAACTCCACCATCCGCTCCAGTCCTCTCTCCGTCCTCTTCCACACCCACCTCCCTATCACCTCTGCCATTTCTCTATATTTTTCCTTCATCTCCTCAGCAGCCCCTTCTGCTTCCTCTTCCTTCTCCAGTCCATCTTGTTCATTTTCTTCCTCCTGCTCCCTATGTGACTTCTTCTCCCTCTTCTCTGCTTTCCTTATTTCCGCCTTCTCTCCTCCCCCACACTTCCCTCCTGTGTCCCCTTTCCTTCTCCATAACTCTTCCAGTTTCCTTTTACTTCCTCCTTTTGTCTTCCCCATCTTCCTCAATTTCACTGTCTTATCCCGTCTTCTTCTCTCTTCCTTACCGACTCTCTCTCTGCTTTATCCTTTCCCTCCAGACGTCGCTTCCTCCGTTCTTCTTCTTGTTTCACGTCCACGTTTCCTCCTAACCTCGTTTTCCTTCGTTCGCTTCTCTTTTCTCCCACTTCTTCTTCTCCACCTTTCCCGTTCCGCCCACGCTTCCACCACACCCTCTCCTTTTCCTCCACTCCACACCGTTCTTTCGTCCTCCCTTTCTCCCTCACTCCTATTTCACATCTCCTTTTCCTCTTTTACTCGTCACGTACGTCCACACTCACTCGCTCCGGCAGCGCCACCTCGTAGGCACCAGTGAACTTCGGGATCTTTAGATCTGGGAGGGGTGGATGGGTTGAGTGTGGCGGGTTGATGAGGGCTTCCAACTCGGGTCCAAGGGTGAGTCGCTCCTCGATGCGGTTGAGTGTAGTGAGGAACGCCCGTGCCGTCTTGGATGCCTGCTGGAGCAGATTGTCCTTAAAATAGGGGTGGTCTATAAAAGTGGCAGGCCAGTTACCTCCAGATATGCGTGCTCCTTTTTGAATTCCTCGAACAGCTCCCGCGTCTGTTCCGACCAGGACTGCACGTCAGCCAGGGAGACCACGGTGTCAGGCCCCACCGGAAGCACGGCCATGGCTTCCAACTCCTCAATGCGCGACAGCTGGCTCCGGAATTTTAACTGCAGCTCGGTCGGTAGGCGGGAAGGAGACGAAGCCCGTAACATCTTTTTCTCCTTCTGAGGGACGACCTCCAATGCGAGATTCGTTGCTTGCTCCTGACTCATGTTATTTATGAGTTTCGCTGCGAGTGAACAAAGTGATTAACGTTTCACTGAGAGAAGTACAAAGTGAGAACCACTGGGAGAATCGTGTTGAGGACCACTGGGCGGGTTGATGTCTACTGGTTACCGCTGAGTCAACACGTGAGGGGGGAATCACTGGAGAGGTTGGGGGGTCACCTTGATTTGAAAATGCCGTTGAGTTTAAATACCACAATAACCATCCATGATCCGGCTCGAAGGACCAAAAATGTTGAGGATTGGGGAAGTTAAATTAATGAGAAGGAGTGTGGAAAAGAGATGAGATGGTCTTGCTTAGAAGGAGTTAAAGTAGGAAGAGAATTTTCTGAGATTAGATGAGTGGGAGGTGATATCTAAGGGGAATTAAAGGGAGATAAAACGCCAGATCTTTTCGACCATAGATGATATATTATGGTATTCTACAATGAAAATGTACAATGATTATTGGACCCTTGTGTCCGAGAATGTGGTTGCCCACCTGTAGCCATGATTTCAATACAATGAATTTGTAGACTTAGCTTATGCAAAATTGGCGCCGGCTACACACCAATTCGCTACAGGTGAGTGTTACAAAAATGAGATGCTTACATGAGTGCGGTGATACAAAGCTTTTCGGCGATGGTTGCGAATCGTTCGGGATACAAGGAAACGTGTGACTCCTTGGTACGCTCGAAACGGAAAGAGAAAGAGGCGTTGCCGAACCGGCCTCGTGCAACGTTAAATGCACGAAAATTACCGGAGTCACACGAGATTCCCCGAACAGGTGTTCTTATGATATGTAAGCAAATGATGACTAATGAGGTGCTGCCGCGGATGAGAAAAATGAGAAGCAGCTCGCTGTGCTGCGCAATGCTTAATCCTAAACACATACCAAACCGCGCCCAACAACCCAAAATGGTAAACATTCTACAATGGGACGCAAGAAGCATCCCCAATAAAATAATTGATCTAAACATAATCATGGATGACCACAACATAGACATAGCAGCCATATCTGAATCATGGTTAACCAACGATACACCACTCTACATAAAAAATTACAACATTTACAAACAGGACGGAAACAGTATGGGCGGAGGTCTAATATTTTTAGTCCACAAATCAATTACAGCCTACTCAATCCCCATAACCACATTAAATATCCTTAACATTGAAACAATTATGATTAAAACCACTATAGGCATCACGCAAGTTTATTTAGCACTGTTATACATTACACCAAATGCAAACATCACATCCCAAGACTGGGAAAACCTTCTACAAAATATACGTCAGCATGCCAAGTATTCAAATAACATAATGATCCTAGGAGATTTCAACGCCCAACACCCCAGATGGGGATTTACTATCCCTAATAGGAAGGAGACACCGTTAGCCAACACATTACCACGGACCCCATACAGAATATTAAATAACGGCCACAGAACAAGGATAACAAACACCAATAAAAATAGTGTACTAGATTTAACACTGATCTA
The DNA here is from genome assembly GCA_914767735.1 of Anoplius nigerrimus. Taxonomy (NCBI): domain Eukaryota; kingdom Metazoa; phylum Arthropoda; class Insecta; order Hymenoptera; family Pompilidae; genus Anoplius; species Anoplius nigerrimus. Next base: position 214,630 of record CAJZBX010000922.1, read on the forward strand.
TGCAAAGGCTAATTTATCATCCAAATGGCGGGTACTTGATAACAATATATCCAGTGATCATCTACCGATAATTATACAAATTTACAACACATACACAAATACACATAACCACAAACCGAACCGGAAGCTCATAAACATGACAATACTACAGCAGCCCACAATAGCCAAGGCATTCCAAGAATACATATAGCAAATTACATATAATACAACAATAGACAACAACATACTAGACCAATATTACGAATGGATACACCACATATACGAAGCATTATAACATATCAACAGCAACAATCAAACACATCACAAACCAAACAGACAATCAATAATCAAAAGCAATAGCTGTTGGGACCAAGAGTGCGACAAAATTCACCAACAAAAGAAGGCTGCTGCCAAACAAGTTTTATAAAACAACAACCCAACCACCTGGGCTCAATATAAGCGTATATCCAAACAGGCCAAAACCACATATAACAACAAAAAGAAACAGGCATTCAACAGCTTCATCACCAAAATTAACCCAAATACCCATATCAACAAAATATGGAACAAAGTCAAGCAATTAAAAAACTCCAAACACATACAGAACCTAGGCACAGAGGAACTAATAAACCCAACAGGCCTAGCAACGATCAAACAGAATCTATTTAGATAGACACCCAACCATAAGTATCAACATAATCACTCCGGACCCACACCCAACAACACACAATTTATCGACACAAACATCACCACAGAAGAAATTTACCACATCATAAAAAATAATAAAACAACATTAGCCGCTGGAATAGACCACATTAACAACAGAATACTTAAATTACTACCACATAACAGCTAACACAGACTTACACAACTTATCAATGGCATTAGCACATATAACACTATACCCCAAGCATGGAAGCAATATCAAATCCTGCTTTTCAAAAAACCAGACCGTATTAACTACAGGCCAATACCAATATCGTCAGAAATCCTCAGAATTACCGAAAAAATATTGCAAAACCGAATGGCCCATCACGTCGAAAAACAGAACATTTTACATCAAGTACAATTTGGATTCCGAAAAAATATATCATGCACGGACAACCTGATATACATCACCACATCTATATATGAAGCATTTGCAAACAAACAGCACTGTGGGGCCATATTCTTGGACATGGAAGCAGCCTACGATAATGTCATTCCTTCAATCCTAATCGACATATTAAACAAAATTAAGATACCACCAAGAATAACTAAATTTATCAATACCATTTTATGCAATAGAGAAATAATATTATACAACCGAAACACGTATCTTGAACAGGAGCACACATCACTAGGCCTACCCCAAGGATCCCCATTAAGCCCATTACTATATAACATATACACAGCAGAACTCACGATCAGCATACACACCCATACAACCACCATCGAATATGCAGATGACGTAGTGATACTCTGGGCACACTCAGATCCGATACGCATGGAATACAATATCACTCAAAACATCAACCAGCTAATAGATAACATCTCTGCAATTGGACTGACCATATCAAGTAACAAAACGAAATACGTAAACTTCACACGGAAACAAGCCAGACAGAAAAACAGGAACTACGCAAATTACATCGAGACAAAACTAGGGAGAATCCAACATGCAGACCACATCCAATAGCTTGGGATCATTCTCGATCAAAAACTATTACGGCACAAACACATTACACATGTCAAAAACAAACTCCATAAATACAACAATCTATTAACATGCCTAACAAACACGCAATGCGGAGCTCACCCACAAACACTTTACACCTTAACGAACGCAATAATCAGACCCACCATAGAATGGGGATCCGAAATCTTCCTATCACCGACCAAGAGACACATCACAAATAAGTATAACTCAATGATTACATACACCATCACCAAACTACCCAACATATCCAATAGATACATCCCAAACTACATACGCATATGGACCAACATAAACCTTCGACAGTATAATATGGCAAAATACACCCACAACCCTATATACCTGGTCGATTATGGATACTCATAGATCCAACCTCAGCTTGACTACCAACATGGCAAAATAAGCCAGACTCAACTTAACCCAAATGCATACTGGAACGATATAACTACAGAATTACTGTATACCAACAACACCAACAATCATATCATGTTATATACTGACGGTTCAACACAGGCTGCAATAAACTACCGTGGCGCAGCGGTATACGACCACACAAACAACCAATATATAAAAATTTCATTAAACCCGATCACTTCCATATTTTCAGCAGAAGTCGCAGTAATATGGATCGCCATTAAACACGGCGTCAATATATTCACAAAATACATGGCAACAGAAACAACATGTAACATGTACATATTCACAGATTCACAAACAGTCTTACAATCAACCGCGAATACACCGTCCAATACCAGTTTCAACTTTTTCATCACAGAAATCAAAAAACTAATCTACTCATACCAACATACGCAAATTAACATCCAGATGATATGGGTCCCCGCCATATAGGAATATATGGTAATGAAAAAGGAGACCAAATAGCCACAAATGTACATATTCACAGCACACACAATTTTACGATTCTACAAGACAATGACATTATAAATATCTATATTAAACAACTGAAACAAGCACACCTAACCAAAAATATTACATTAGAAATATTACAAAACCATAAATACTTTGTCCCGGCCGCTTGGCCGTGGGGAGGTCAACCCTCTGTTTTCGACGGCGATCTTGTTTTGGAGGAGCGCAGCCGTTGCCGGACGGGGCCAAACACGGTTCAAACGGCCACTGGCCATTGCCCCCGAGGTCACGCTCCTCTCGCTCCTCAGCGCACCCCCGGGCCCCAAAGCGAGCGCAGGTCGTTGCCTCCTCGCGAAAAGCGCGGGATTCTCCTTCGCGGAGGCCCACCCCTCCTCTGAGGGAGGGGGCTATCCGCGACAGGTTATAAATATTGCGACTTGGCCGTGGCGGGTCACTGATTTTTGTGCCGAGTGCCATAGAAAGTTTTGAAAGCGTTTAGAAACAGAGAGACTGTTTTGACGAAGCAATTAGCCAAGAGCGAGTGTATAACTTAGTGTGGTTGACGGAGTGATTTGTTGTGAGCACCCTTGCGCCATTGAACCTTGTATTGAGTTGGTGTGCACTTTAGTGCAAATAAAATTGGACGTGACAGCGTCCAATTGACGCCCAAAAGGAAACGATTTGACTCATTCCCCCTTGGGAATAACCCGCACCCACTACTCCTCCACTCCCCAGACGGTACAACTTCAAACACATAAATCCGAACAAACCCAGACTTTGGCTTCACAACATGGAACTTACACGTAAAGGTATCGCAATAATTAACAAAATAACAGTCAATCGCATGACTACTAACGAATATTTACACAAAATAGGAAAAAAACCATCCCCCTTGTGTGAGTGCAATAACGCAAGTGTCCAAAACATTAACCAGTTACTATGGGAATGCGCCCTAAAAGACAATAAACGACACTTATTAATTAACATAATAAAACAAAACGAACATAATGATTCAACATATATCATGAACATAATCGAAACCCGTAACATAAAATTAATTAAATCATTCATCAAATACATCTGTGAATAAACTAGTGAACGCAGACAGTAGTGACAAAGCAGAGCTGCTGTGTATCCACAAACGAAAGGAAGAAGAAGAAGAGATAGATAGGTTAGTAGAACAAGGTGCGTGGTCTCCGTGGAAGTGGGGGAATGGGATACCCCGATTATACCGATTTTTAAAAAAGACGGAACGCTCAGGTTATGCGGCAACTACAAGCTACCCGTAAATAAAACAATCCGGATTGCGAAGCACCCGCTCCCGAAGATCGAGCATTTGGTAGCAAACCTACATGACGCCATTTACTTCTCGCGGATAGATTTAAAGGAGGCATACGCGCAAGTACCCGTGTACGAGGACTTAAATTTTAAAAGAACTTCACAAAAACCACGCAGGGGCGGTAAAAATGAAATCCATAGCACGATCATTCTGTTGGTGGCCCCAAATGGACACAAAAATGGAAGACTTAGCGAGAGGATGTCGAGATTGTGCGGAAGTACGGGATAACTCACCAGCAGCAACGTTGCATGTATGGAGTTGGCCGGAAAAACCGTGGGGAAGAGTTTATAAGGCCATACAATGGACATAACTTCCTGTTATTAATCAATGCGCGAACCAAATGGCCAGAGATTCTCGCAATGAAATCGACAACGTCGGAAAAAACTATAGAAGCGTTTAGGCAAACATTCGCGAGATACAGGTTTCCGAAGCAAATTATCAGCAAAAATTTCCAAACATTCTTTAAGGAACGAGGGATAATGCCCACAAGATCACGGGTGAAGTATCCGGCCTCAAACGAAATATCCGAAAATCTAATAAAAACATTTAAAAGAAAATTAAAGATCATCTTGAAAAATGGAAAAACACCAAAAGAGGCAATAGACACATTTTTAACCCCCGAGAACTCGCGCTATGGTACTTTGTGCCGCGCCGAGAAAGAATCTAAGATATCTCAATAAATAGAGAAGATTGAAGACTGGCGTCCCGGCTCACTGAGTTTTACAATCTCCACTATCATTTGAACCTATTGTTAACAAAATTATTTATTTATTATAATCTAGGAACGACATTTCTCGAGTTACTACCGTGAACGACGACGATCGCACGCACAGTCTGCTTCCCCCACCATACTCACTTCTCCTGCCGTTCTGCTGTTATTCTTCGCCTGCCTATCTAGCGCGTAAATGTGTGCGTAAATACATGTGCGCGCGTATTTAGTGGTAGAGAGAAGCAGCGAGAAGAGTGGGGAGAGCAGCAGAGTCGGCGGGGTACCGCGTATACGCATTTTCATGCTTTGCAGGCTCTTCGCAAAACCCGAAAAACTTATATTTAAATAATTAATTTCACATATGTGCTCAGTCACGTTGTGTCTGAGGGTACTAAATTTGTATATAGTAAGAGAATATGCTACATAAACGAAGCAAATGCTGCTAAAAAGTACATTAAAGTAAGTGCGGCACAAAATAACGCACGCGAGTCCTCGCGTAACAGTTCGAGGCGCGAGTTCCCGAGGGTTAATGGAATATAGATCAACCCAACATTGTACGACGGGGGGACCCCCAGCAAAATTAATGTTAGGGAGACAGATGAGAACGAAATTCGATTTGATGAGGCCAAGTATAGACAAACAGCAGGAAAACGCAACACAAAGATTAAGACGGAACGCAAAAGGGGGCAGATCGGCTAGCATCGAAAAAGGAGAGGAAGTATGGACCAAGAACTTCAGTCGAAACGCACCGGTGTTACGTTAAGGGTGAATTGATGGAACGCTCACGCCCTTCACTCCTAACTTAACTTTATTTAAATATTGAGATACTGGCGCGACACCAGGGTAAAAGTATAGAATGAGAAAAAGTACAAAACGTCTGTTCGCTACAAAGTGCAGGATACAACAGAGGTCGCCAGTTCGAATATCGTCGAACCTTAACGAAGGTTAACAATAGGTTCGTCAGTTTGGCACGTAGGCCATGTTGCCACCCGAGGCATACTTGAGCCCAGATCAGATAAACTCACAGGGGGGAGTAGTAAACCCCCTGACCGGGTGCCAGGGATATGTCAGTTCCGAACCTCTCCGCTTCCGTCGTTGCGCCGGACCCGCAGTACATACTTGTATGCACCTGCGGTTACCCCGGGGTGACGGGGGGAGGCATGTTAAACTCCGGGAGGACCGCTACCCTGGTATGTCTGGAGCCAATGTGGGGGTTGAAACCGGGGCGCCCGGGCGCATGTGTGGGGATTTATCAAGGCCGGATATTATCCCATATCCCTGCCCGTCGGGATAATGACGGGCGACGTCTAGCCGGAGGCAGGTGCACCCCGCTCTCGGATCTGGCGGGCTCTGCACCTGCGACAAGGGTGACGTTAAAACTTTAGCACAAGGCATATCTTGCTAATGCCGCAAGGACACTTTATCGTAGAAGCACTCCCAATTGGGCAGGATAGGACAGGGCCACCCGGTAAACCGCTTATCGGCTTCCTGTCCACTTAACTAGGGCCAAACTTTCGGCGGGGAAGATCTCTCACTGCGGTGAGAGTCCCATGATGGGCCAACCGTCGTTAGCAAAAAACACATATAATCGTGGCTACCAACAAGGACTTCCGTTTCCGGAGTGGATGAGTGTGAGCGTGCGGAGAGTGAGTGCTGTAAGAAAAGTGTGGGAGAGGAAGGATAGTGGTATACAGAGAGGTGTGGGGGAGTGCAGGGGGAAGAGGCGAGGGAGTAGCTGCACAGCGAGCGAAGGGAGCAAGGAAGGTGCAAGGAAAGAGGAGATAAGAATAGGAAGAGAAGTAGGGAAAAGAGAGAGGTTAACGGGCCACGTGGGGAGAGAACGTGAGAACGGAAGAAGCGACAGCTGGCGGAGGCAGGAGATAGTCAGAAAGGTGGGGAGAGGGAGGGAAGGGAAGAGAGGGAAGGAGCAAGGTAGTAGGCCATCTATCGAGTGAGGCGGGAGTGAGAGAGGTGGGCAAGCAGAGCGGGCAAGGTAGAGAGGAAGGAATGGATAGGTACACAAGGGAGTTGTCAGGGAGTGAGAGCAGCTTAGGCAGTTTAGGGGAACTATCGAAGAGGAGAAGAGGCAGAGAGATGGAAGGAGGGGCAGGGGAGATCGAGGAGGGGAAATGTATTTTTAAACAGAGTAAAAAGGTGCAAAGATCGCCGAGGAAGTAAGAGGGAGAGAGGAAGCGGGAGGAAAGCAAAAAGGAGAGAGAGAGGGAAGAGGGAGGGGAAAGAGGGGATTGGGGGGGAATTGCGGAGGTGGTGAAAAGAGCGGTGGCGGAGGAGATGGGAAGGTTAGGAGGAGAGCTGAAAGCAGAGTTTAAAGCAGAACTAAAAGCAGAGTGGAGGAGCTAAGAAGGGAGCTGAAACCAGAAAGGGAAGAAAGAAAGGAGAGAGAAGGAATAGGCAAAGCGGTAAGGGGAATGGAGGAAAGGATAAAAAAGTTGGAGTTGGGGAGAAAAGAAGGGGAGAGAGGGGTGACAGGGGGATGGGAAGAGAGGATGAAAATGATGGAGGGGAAATGGGAGAGAAAAGAAAGAGAAGAAAGAAGGAAAAACGTTATTACAAAAGGGGGTAAGAAGGGGGGAAGGAAGGGAGGGAGGAGGTAGAAGGAGTCTTGGGGGAATTGGGAGTAAGCAAAGAGAAAATAGATTGTATGAAAGAGCTAGGAAAGGGAGGAGGGGAAGAAAGGAAAATGTTAGTGAGGATGATGGAGTTAGAGAAGAAGAAAGAATTAATGAAGAACAGAGCAAGAATAAGGGAAAAGAACATGAGGTTAGAGGATGATCTAACTTGGAAGGAGAGAAGGACAAAGTGGAAGATAGAGCAAAAGGCATGGGAGGAAAGGAAGAAAGGGAAAAGGGTGTGGGTGGGATATGAAAAGATGCAAGTGGATGGAATATGGTGGAAGTGGGACGAGGAGTAGAGAGAGCTGGTAGAATGGGGGAGGTACGGTGAAAGGAGGCAGGGAAGAGAGTGCGGGAGGGGGGAAGGAAAAGAGATAGGAGTCAGGAGAAGCGAAGCGGTAGAAGGAGAGGGGGCGGCGAAGGTAGAGGAGAGAGAAGGTGGGAGGAAAAAAAAAGGTAAGGGAGAAGGAAGAGAAGAAAGATCCGGGGGGGGGGGGGAGTGGAAGATAGCGTTTTGGAACGTGGCCGGGCGCAGGTAGGAAGGACAGGGAGTTCTGGGAAGGAATTAAAGAATGGGACATAATGATGTTCAGTGAGACATGGATAGAGGAAAGAAGCTGGGGGAGGATGAAGGAGGGCCTGCCAAAAGAATTTGAATGGGATGTGCAATTCGCAAGAAGGGAGAAAGTAAGAGGAAGGGCGATAGGAGGAATGCTGAGAGGGGTTAGAAGGGGACTGTTATGGGAGGAAGAGGAAGAGAAGGAGGAAGAGAAGGAAGGGATAATGGAGTGCAGGGTGAAGTTAGGGAAGGAAAAATGGAGAATAGTGGGAGTCTATATAAAACGGGGACATGGAAAGGAAATTAGAGAATTGGAAGAATGGATGGAGTAAGGATTGGGGGAAGAGAAAATAATAATAGGTGGGGACTTCAACGCGAGGACAGAGGAGGAAGGGGGGATGTGGACAGAAGGAGAAAGGAGGGAAAGGGAGAAGGAGGGAAGGAGATCGAAGGATATAAAAAGGTGAATGGAGACGGGGTGAAGCTGCTGAGATGGCTGGAGCAGAATGGAGGGGTGATTATAAATGGAGGGAAAGAAGGGGATAGAGAGGGGGAGTGTACGTACACGGGAAGAGGGTGCGGGACGGTGATTGATTATATCATAGGGGACAAGAGGACGTGGGAGGGAATAGCAGGAATGGAGGTGGAGGATAAAGTAGATTCAGACCACCAGCCGGTGGTGGCGTGGATAAGAGGAAGCGGGGGGAGGAAGGAGGCAATAGGGAAGAAAAGGCAGATGAGAGGAAGAGGGAGATGGGATGAGGAAGGGAGAAGGGAGTTCGAGATCAGAGCGGGGGAGAAAGGAGAAGGAAGGAGAGAGGTGAAGGAGGATATGGAGGAGTTGGGGAAAAGAATAAGGGAGGCCTTAAAAGAGGGGAAGGAGGGGAAGGGGAGAGAAGAAATAGGGAGGAAGTTAGGATGGTGGGATAGGGTATGTAAAGAAGAGAAGAGGGACCTAAGGAGGGAGCTAAGAAGATGGTGAAGAGAGGGGGGGGAGGGGACGGAGTACAGGGAGAGGAGAGCAAGGTATAAGGAATTATGCGAAAGGAAGAAGGAAGAAGAAAGAGAAAGTTGGATAAGGGAAGCAGGCGAGGCGAGAACGGAGGGAGAGGTGTGGGAGATTTTAAAGGGAGGTAGGAGGAAGAGGAAAGCAATGAATGAAGAAATAAGGAAGGAGGAGTGGGAAGATTATTTCATGGGGCTTTTGGGGGGGGGGGTGAAAGAGAAAGTGGTGCTAGGAGGAGGAGGAGGAAGAGAGGGAAGAGAAGACGGCGAGGAAGGAATAGGATGGGAGGAGTGGGAGCGGGTGGCAGGGAAAATGAAGGACGGAAAAGCGGTAGGTTTAGACGGGATACCAAATGAAGTTTGGAAATACGGGGGAGAGAAAATTAGGAAGGAAGGGTGGGAGATGTGCAAAAGGATATGGGCGGGAGAGGGGTGGCCGGAAGAATGGAAAACGGGAGAGATAGTACCGATTATCAAGAAGGGGGAGGGAAAAAAGGTGGAGGAGTACAGGGGGGTTACAATTTTACCCTCGCTGTATAGGATTTATGCGGCGATCCTGGCGGGCAGGATGAGGGAGGAAGTAGAGAAGAAGGGGGTACTAGGGGAGGGGCAGGTAGGATTCAGGAAGGGGATGGGAACGTTGGACAATGTGTGCGTATTGAATTACTTGGCGAATAGGCAGATAGGGTAGAAGGGAGGCAAATGCATCGTGCTGTTCGTGGACCTTAAGGCAGCCTTTGACACCGTAAATAGAAAGACAGTAGTGAAAGTGATGAGGGAGAGAGGAATTAGAGAGGGGTTGGTGAAGAGAACGGAGGAGGTGATGAGGGAGGTGAAGTGTAGGGTGAGGTGCGAGGGGGGAGAGGGAAAGGAGTTTTCGTTGGCGAGGGGTCTAAGGCAAGGGTGCCCTCTAAGTCCGATACTTTTTAATATTTTAATATCGGACTTGGAGGGCTACATGGAGAAGGGGAAGTGGGGAGGAGTGAGGGTAGGAGGGGGAAGAGTGTGTTAGCGCCAGATGGAAAAGAGTAATAAAAGAATAAATAAATAATAAAGGAGAAAGGAACTAAGATGAGAATAACGGTGTAGTTGCCGAGGTGATAACAGACGGCCCGACGCCTTGTTGTATGTCACCTAGGCAACGCGTTATTCTTTTGAGAATACAGCTGATCGCTCTAAGGAGGCAAGTGCGCGAGGCCAATGACCCGACGTCATTGATGCTTCGATTACGTACGCAACGTCAGAAACATTAGAATGAAGGATCTGGCCACGATGTGGGGGGAGCGGATGCTCCCTGGAAAGAGGACCGAGTCGAAGGACGAGGCACTTACCCCAGAACCATTGGACCGAGTGACTCGTAATTATTATTTCTTTTATCATCGTTAACATCAGAAGTGGGATACCTATCCATTTGTACCCGCAATAGCGTTTGCACGACAACATCGTTTTTCTAATTTATTACTGACTTTTCTTCTTATTTTCACCGTGTGTTTTTTTTTCTGTCTTTGTCTGTTTTCGTTCTGTGTTTTGTGTTTTGCGTTTTGTGTTTTGTGTTTCCTTTTCTCTTTCCTGCGTGGTAAAAAAAAAAAAAACGTGCATCATGACCACCCCGGCTGAGACACCCTCGGTGGAAGATATTATACGGGAGGTGATGGCGAGAATCGCAGAACGTGCACCAGCAAACGGTGGATCACCGACTAGCATACCTGCCCCTGAGGTGGATACGGGTGCGTCAACATCAACGAACGAGCTGATGGCAGCGATACCAGAATTCGACGGAAACGACCTGGGCGATGACTCGAGTGCGTGGTGTGGTGTCGTTGAAGAAATCACCACGGGTGTTAGTAGCCAACAACGCCTGTGCTTGGCAACGCACGCACTAACGGGGCCGGCGAAGAAGTGGTACAAAGAGTGGAAAGGGCGACCTCGTACGTGGGCAAAATTCCGCGAGGACCTATGTTCAGTCCTCGTAACAGAGAAAAAACTACACCAGAGAATGCTGCGGGCTATCTCGTATAGCAGCGAAGCTGTTTCCACGTACACCGAGTATGCTCGTACCAAGCTGGCATACCTAGAACAGACCCGTGTGAGCTTCAAGCCTGAGGAACTGATAGAATTAGTCATCGGAGGGATTATCGACGAAAACATCCGCCAGTCTATGACCAATGGCAATCACAAAACTACAGCGTCTATGCTCGTTGGGATAACGCAATTCTCAAAACCGGCGATCGAAGCAGGGAAGAGAGATGCTCACACATCGCGGAAGCGTTGTTGCAATTTCGACGCTGTGGATCATACGCAGCGAAACTGTCCGAAGAGACGACGAATTCAACCAAAGGACGATTCCACCAAGGCTGTAGTGACCTGCACCTTTTGCAAAAAGAGAGGTCACAACGAAGCACGCTGCTGGATCAAGCAAAGGACGTCGAATACGGCTCAGGGACGCGAGGGCCCAAAGGCAAATTTTTGCTTGTCGACGAATTTAGATCTGACGCCTGTAATTGTGCGCGATAAACCGATTTTTTGTCTCGTTGACGGTGGTGCAAACTGCTCCATGATTAAGGAGAGCATCGCAAACCAAATAGGCTGCAAGATAACCCGTTTCGTTAGGAAGATAGGTGGTATGGGGAACGGAATCGTAACAGCGATCGGCGCAACCGCGGAGGTAGTGCAGTGTGAAGACGTATCGGTCGAGCTAGATATGTTTGTCGTGCTCGATGCTGAAACCGACTACGACTTCGTCATCGGAAAAAACTCGCTGGTCGGCACCGGTCTGAAGATTGAAACGGACGATGTGGGATCGAAATTGGTGCGCAAACACGCGCCTTCTGAACCCGAAAAGTCCACGCCAGGTTCAAAATGCAACATGACCAACTACACCGCAGGCGACCTAGGCGAGCCGTTAAAAGGACTCCTAACGCGGTACGAACACCTGATTGCAGCAGGTAACAACGTGCGTTGTGTGACCACAGGTGAGATGAGAATCACTGTCCAGAAGGACAGGACAATTTACTATCGCCCTTATCGTTTGTCCCTTGTCGAGCGCACAAAAGTTCGCGAAATAATTGCTGATCTATTACAAAATAATATAATACGTGAGAGTTCTTCACCATTTGCCAGCCCAATGATACTAGTTAAAAAAAGGAATGGCACGGACAGGATGTGCGTTGATTATCGCGCGTTGAACAAAATTACGGTAAAAGATCGGTACCCATTACCCTTAATCGAAGACCAGCTTGACCGTTTAGGGAAGGGGAAATTGTTCACAACGCTAGATATGGCGTCGGGATTCTACCAAATACCCGTTGCGGCCGACTCAATTGAAAAGACCGCGTTCGTGACACCCGACGGTCACTACGAGTATCTGCGGATGCCCTTCGGGTTGTCAAATGCCCCGGCTGTTTTTCAACGGGCCATAAATAAAGCACTCGGCAATTTAAAACACACGATAGCTCTGGTGTACGTCGACGACATACTTATACCGTCCGAAACGATCGAGGAAGGATTAAAATACTTAGAACAAGTATTGAATGTCCTTTCGGAGACGGGATTTTCTCTAAATATAGAAAAATGCAAATTTTTTCAGAAGACGATTGAATATTTGGGCAGAGAGATATCAGCCGACGGCATACGGCCCGGTAAGGATAAGGTGAAAGCCCTTCTGGATTCGCCGATACCCGAGAACACTAAACAAGCCCGACAATTCATGGGGTTAGCTAGTTACTTTCGCAAATTCATACCTGAATTCGCGGCGCGAACCGCGTCTATTTCAAAATTAACGAAAAACGGTCAGCCGTGGTATTGGGGCCCCGAACAAGAGGACGCGCGTCGCTTTGTTCTCGAAACGCTTAGCGCGCAGCCACTCCTAGCGGTGTTTGATCCTGAGAAAGAAACCGAGCTACATACCGACGCGAGCGCAATTGGTTATGGTGCAGTACTTTTCCAGAAGGAAGGCGCAGAACTACGGGTTATCGCTTACTTTAGTCGACGTACCACACCAGCAGAGTCTCGTTATCATTCTTACGAGTTAGAGACGCTCGCAATTGTCAACGCGTTAAAGCATTTTAGAGTGTACCTGTTAGGCATTAATTTCAAAATTGTCACTGACTGCAATGCGATTAAAGCAACCAATAACAAAAAGGACTTGTTGCCCCGTATTGCGCGATGGTGGGTTTACTTACAAGATTATTCTTTCGAAATAGAATATCGGAAAGGGAAACGCATCGAACACGTAGACTTCTTAAGTCGAAATCCGCCAAAGGACTATCGCGTGAACGTAATATGTGAAGGCTCATGGTTAGAAATCGCTCAGGCAAACGATGCGGAAACTAAGTCATTGATCGAGAAGATTCGCGATAAAGAGCCTATTTGCAGTGATTTTGAGGTGCGTAATGGCATTCTGTGCAGGAAAGTGTCGAGGGATAGCGGACGGACCGTATACCGTAGCTACGTTCCGAAAGGAAGTAGGCTTGGCTTACTGCGCCTATACCACGACGAAAATTGTCACGTCGGACGCGACAAGACGTTTGATCGGATCGCCCAGAGATATTGGTTCCCACGGATGCGCAATTTTGTTCAAAAGTATATTAACCACTGCATAACTTGCACGGTGGCTAAACGGCAAACGGGACCGATGCAAGGGTTACTACATTCAATTGAAAAGAAACCAGTTCCTTTCGACACCATTCATTGCGACTGCGTAGGACCTTTTGACGTCTCCAAGGACGGATACAAACATACACTAATTATCGTCGACGCGTTTACGAAGTACGTCCAGCTTATCCCCTTAAAATCTTTGAATGGCCCAGAAACTCTTCAAGTTTTCCGGGAGAGACTTACGTTGTTTGGCACTCCGCGTGTATTAATCGTTGATCGCGGTACAAACTTTACATATAAACCGCTAGTAAAATTTGTGGAGAATAGCGGGATAAAAATGCACTTCATTGCAACGGGAGCGCCGCGTGCCAACGGACAGGCAGAGCGATACGTCTCTACCGTCATAAATTTACTAACAACTGAACTTTTAAAAGAAAAAGAATGGCCAAGCGCATTAGCGAGAATACAACTCACATTGAACACTACCATTCAAAAATCCACGGGTTTTACTCCGACTCGTTTGTTGTTCGGAGTGGAACGAAGCGCCGGTAACGCGGTACTCGCAGAAAGGGAACTGCCGGACGACAACAATACTATTGACGTCCTCAAAGATCGGGAACTCGCGGCGGAAAGCTTAAAACGGAACGCTGACACCCAGAATAAAAAGGCAAATAGTAAACGCCGTGCCGGTACGAGTTATGCAGTGGGAGACACCGTCTTTGCGAAACCCAGCAATACGCGTAGGGCGAAATTAGAACTAAAGCACATAGGGCCATACAAAATTGTAAAAGTATTGCCAAATGATCGTTATGAGATAGTCGGCAATAGCGGTAAACCGCAAGTGGCGCCGAAAGATCGGTTGCGCCCATGGAAAGGCGAATGGTCATGTAGTGATGACGACGTAAACACAGATGAACCGTGTTAGCGACAAATAATCGTGCGGAAGTTACCTTGTTTGATCCCTTGTTGTAAAGAAAAAACATGGAAATTGTAATAAACAAAATACAAAAGGAAGATCTTGTGTACAATCATCTCGATGCAGTAGATATTATGTTGAGACATTTTTTCGAGGGTAGCGTTATAAAGACCCGCACCTGTATGTGGAATAGATAGCATCATGGTCTCGATGTAAAGCTATGGTCATGGGGTGTCATTACGACACGGACTTGACTATGTGTTCGAGAATGATGTCTTGAAAAACATACGAGGGTGTGATGGGTATACATAACGATCTTGTTACTATTGTCACACTGTGTTTGTTTGTGTGAGATTGTTGGCATGTGTTTGGCGGTAGTGGTGGTACGACCACGACACTACGACGCTGGAAAGAAGACTGGCCAAGTTGAATCTGTAGGATCACTTGTGTAAGAATATTGGTAGTATGGCGGAGCACATGTGAGGTGCAGGGCCATGCATATTACATTATGTGTGTGCACCGAATTGCAGTTTCCGAACGCCAATGCTTCCCGAGAGCGTGAAGCAGGTCAGTATGGCCGTGTTAGCGCCAGATGGAAAAGAGTAATAAAAGAATAAATAAATAATAAAGGAGAAAGGAACTAAGATGAGAATAACGGTGTAGTTGCCGAGGTGATAACAGACGGCCCGACGCCTTGTTGTATGTCACCTAGGCAACGCGTTATTCTTTTGAGAATACAGCTGATCGCTCTAAGGAGGCAAGTGCGCGAGGCCAATGACCCGACGTCATTGATGCTTCGATTACGTACGCAACGTCAGAAACATTAGAATGAAGGATCTGGCCACGATGTGGGGGGAGCGGATGCTCCCTGGAAAGAGGACCGAGTCGAAGGACGAGGCACTTACCCCAGAACCATTGGACCGAGTGACTCGTAATTATTATTTCTTTTATCATCGTTAACAAGTGTATGGATTATTCTACGCGGATGACATAGCGCTGCTGGCGGAGGAGGAAGAAGATATGAGGGCGATGATGCCAAGATTAGGGAGGTTCCTGGAGGAAAGGGGATTAGAATTGAATGTGAGTATGACAAAGATCATGAGGTTTAGGGAGGGAGGAGGAAGGATGAAGAAGGTGGATTGGAGGTGGGGGAGGACGAAGATAGAAGAAGTAATGGAATTTAACTTCCTAGGGTATACCCTGAGGAGGAATGGAGGGCAGGAGGCGCATTTGAGGGAGAGAGGGAGGAAGGCAGCGGCGGCGTTAAGAGAGGTGTGGGGGTTAGGGAAGAGGCTGTGGGAGAAAGATTGAGGAAGTAAAATATGGTTATTCGATGCTTTGGTGTGGCAGGTTATGGCGTATGGGGTGGAAGTATGGGGGTGGCGGGAAAGAAAGTCGTTAGAAGGATTGCATGAAAAATACCTGAGATGGATTATGGGGGTGGAGAGGGCGACCCCAGGGTATATGGTGAGGGAGGAAATGGGGAGGGATAAGCTGAGGGTGAGGATGGGAAGGAGAGCATGGAAATTTGAGGAAAGGTTGAGGGAAGGGAAAAGAGGGGCGATAACGAGAAGGTGCTGGGAGGAAATTATGGTGAGGGGGAAAAAGGGAAAGGGAATAGGGAAGTGGGAGAAAGAAAGGAAGGAGTTCTGGGAGGTAAGGGGGTTAGAGGCAGGGAAAGAGGAGGGGTTTGGGGAACTGGAGAAGAGGGACAAGGAGGAACAGGAGAGAGAAAGGAGAAGCAAAATAGAGGCGTCGAGGATGAATGAATGGTATGGGGTACTGATGGTGCAGGGGAGGCCGGGGTACATTGAGAATAGGAGGTGGTCGGGGTTAAGAAAAAGGAGATTGGCAAGAGCGAGATTGGAGAATGAGACAAGGAAAGGGTGGTATTGGGGCAAAGAGGAGGAGAGGGTATGCAGGATGTACGGGGAGGAGGAAGAATCATGGGAGCATATATGGGAAAGATGTAAGAAGTGGGGGGGGGGGGGGCAAAAGAGGAGCTTGGAGGGAGATGGTCGGGCAGGTGCTGGGGGGGGATGGTAGGGGGGAGAAATGGTTGATGGAACTGGAGGAAGGGAGGAAGAGAGGAGAAAGAAGAAAGTAGATGAGGGAGAGGGGGCAGGAAGGTGACGGCGGCAGGGGAGGGAGAAGGGAAGGGAGTGAAATGAATGCAGAGGAAACGGAAGTCACGGATGAGAGAGAGGGAGAGAATGGGAAGAGTGCGGGAGAGAGAGAGGAGAGGATAGCGTGCGATAGGCGAGCGAGCGTGCGAGCGGTGATAGGAGTAAGGAGAGAGCGGAAGTAGAGAGTAAGAAACGTAGAGATAAGGTAGAGTAAGTAGGTTAAGGTAGCTGTATAGGAAAATTGTAACCAGTAAGGGATCAATAAAGATTACAATACAATACCAAAATCATGGCTACCAACAAAAACTTAAAAACAACTTCCATAGATATACAACTGAACCAGAATCCACTAGCAACGGAGGACGGACAAGGGCGTGGGGCCTCCAGGAAGCTCTTCCCGGAGGCATCCAGCAGCCACGGCAACCTCCGGCAAACAAGAAGACACCCTGAGAGACCTCAGGGGGCTAAATAAAGGTTTGGCTGATCGTATCTTAAAAGATGCCTTATTCTTCTCGAATCTCAAGAAGTCACTGGAGGCGATGAGTAGGCGCGTTAGGGAAGCCCCTAACACTTACAAGCCTTTCAAAGAAGCGATCACCGAGGTTACCGCTCACTTTGGCAAGCTGGAGGCCTCTCAAGGTAAAAAGACTAAGCGCGTGAACGACATTATTCATGTTTTTCAGGAATATGTTGCGCTGAGCAAGGCAGGAACAGTGCAGAAGGAGGATATAGGTACACAAACCACACCACTGCCGCCAGCAGAGGCCCGTACGCAGGCTCTTCCCGGACGAAAGAGGCGCAAGGACCTGTCGCCGCGAGAAGCAGGAGAGGATGTGGCGGAGCGGGGCAGGGCAGAGATCCTGCCGCGCACGGACCACGACTTCCCGGCGCTTCCGGAAAGCTGGTCCACCGTCGCTGAAAGAAGGAAAATGAAGGGAGCGGGTGGTGGCCCTTCCAGCGCAGCAGGAACGCCTGGTAATGCAGCTAACGGGCTCAAAACCAACCGACCTAGGTAGCAGGCACCGAGAGCGGCCCGCCCACGCCCTGCCGCAATTATCATCAAGACCAAGCAGGAGGGTGCCGCGCACGCAAGTACACTGGCCCGCCTCCAGCGCCAAGTGAACGCCGCGGAGCTCGGCGCGCCCATTAATCAGGCGCGCACTACTCGCAGCGGCGATATCATTTTGCAATTCGCCGCGGAGGCGCAACTCGACGGCATCAACAAAGTACGGGAGGCGGTCCAGGCCGCAGTTGGAAAGGACACGCAAGTCATAGAACTTGCGCAAAGAGTTCAAGTGCACATATGGGAGCTCGACGCAGCAGCGGACGAACTCAGCATCGTCGAGGCGATCCAGCATGAGGTGGCAAAGACGACAAGCGAAGGTAACAAACATCTCGATTTACAGATCAAGGTGCTGTCACGGAGAACGACGTTGGCGAATACGCAAACGGCCATCGTCGACCTGCGTACTGAAGTGGACAACAATATATGTCGCATGGGACGCCTACGCATTGGCTGGTCCAGTTGCAGGCTGGAGCTGAGGCCCAAGGTACCTAAGTGCTTTAAGTGCTTGGGGGTGGGCCACATGGCGGCGCAGTGCCGCTCCAAGGCAGACTGGTCGGGCTGCTGCCGACGCTGCACAGGCAAGGACCATCGCGCGGCAAGATGTAAGAACACTCCCCACTGCCCCCTGTGTGCGGAGACGGGCAACACGCAAACTAAGCACATCGCTGGGAATGCACGGTGCCCCTTCTACCAGCGGTACGTGAACAGAGGGTAACAAAACTAATTGAAGTAGTACCAACATGAATAATATACTTCAGATAAACTTAAACAACTGCAGGGCGGCCCAGGATCTGCTGGCACAGGCGGCCAGAGAACACCGGGCCACGGTCGTACTAATTAGTGAACCGTATCGGGTGCCCGGATCGTGGCTCGCGGACTTGTCTGGTCGCGCCGCGATCTGGGTACTCGACGGGGGCCTTAAAAAGTCTGGGATTGATCGTGGCAACACGGGCTTCGTGAGAGCGACTATAGATGATAGTACGGTCTATAGCTGTTATATTTCACCCAACTGCGCGATAGACGACTTCGAGCGATTCTTAGATTCACTGACCGCGAATATACGAGAAATGACGGGGAGCATACTGGTGGGCGGCGATTTCAATGCGAAAAACACACTCTGGGGCAGCGTCGCCACGGACAGCAGGGGCCGTGCACTGGCGGACGTGATGTCCACTTGCAACCTACTACCGCTAAATACCGGTGAGAGTTATACCTTCAGGAGGCGCGACACGAGCTCGGTTATCAACATCACGTTTGCCAATCGGTGCATGGCCAGGAGGGTCAGAACGTGGTGCGTACTCGATGACCTTACGCTGAGTGACCACCAGTATGTTCTCTGTCAGCTCGGGGCGACTAATAAAAATAGCACTATAGCACGCGGCGGCTGGGTTATCAATACACTCGATGAGATTATTGCGGAAAATAGATTCCGAGAGAGTGCGGATCGGATGCTATGTAAAGACGCGATAAAAAACACTAGTGCAGCTGAGCTAGCCCGTCACTTATCAAATGCCATCGCGACAACTTGCGACGCGGCTATGCGCCGAAAATCAAACAAGACCGGCTCTAAGTTAAGGAACGTATATTGGTGGAACGAAAACATTTCTAAGCTTAGGAGTGCGTGCCACGCTACCAGGCGACGGTCACAGAAGACCAAACGGAGAAGCGGGGAAGACTGGGACGCACAGGATAGAGAGTACAGAGAAGCCAGGACAGCACTGAGGGTCGCGATCCTGACTGCAAAAGAAGCCGCGTGGAGGGAGCTGTGCGACGAGGTAGAAAACGATCCATGGGGAAGACCCTACAAGACAGTCATGAAAAAGCTGTCGAGTGGGACCAACCCCATGACCACGCTGTCGGCGCAAGAGATCAGGGAAGCTGTGGACTACCTTTTCCCACCGGCGCCAGTGGAACATACCGACCACGGGTCGGGAGCAACTACACGCGGAGATGACACGGTGCGGTGCAGCCGCGAGGCCCTCTTCACCCTGGACGAACTCACAAGTGCAGTGCGTAGAATAAAAACAGGCAAGGCCCCGGGGCCAGACAATGTCCCAGAAAAAGTGTTAAAAATCTTAGTCAGTGCTCATCCTAGGGGGTTCCTGGATATATTTAACAAATGCGCGGAAGAATATTACTTCTCTACAGACTGGAAGATACAGCGTTTAGTGCTCATCCCGAAACCGAAAAAGCCACTAGGCCACCCCTCTTCCCTTAGGCCTCTGTGCTTAATTAACGGCATAGCCAAGTTATTCGAACGTCTGATACTTGCAAAACTAGCCGCGATATTAGAGGGCCCGGATGGCCTTAGCCAATCGCAATTCGGCTTTAGACCTTCGAGATCCACCGTCGACGCTGTGTGGCATTTTCAAAAGACCGTGGAAGACTATTGGAACGCAGGATGGCAACGCACTAAATACGGACTTTTTATAGCTATTGATATACGGAACGCTTTCAACGCGGCGTCGTGGCGGGCGATCGGGTGTTGTATCAATAATTGCAAAAAATTAGATGACAGAATTAAGAAACTTGTACATAGCTACTTAAGCGAGCGCATAATCACTTATACAGACTGCGAGGGAGAAAAGATTAGAGAAATGACGCGCGGCGTTCCACAGGGCTCGGTCCTCGGACCGTCCCTATGGAACCTCGCATACAACGAAATTCTTAATATCAGACTCCCCAACGACACGTACCGTCTGGCCTACGCCGATGATCTGGCCATCGCGGTCTTCGATAGCGATCTAGAAGAGTTGCGTACAAAAGCCACCGCGGTATTAGACACAATAGAAGCATGGCTTTCGCGTAACGCGCTGGAATTGGCTCCGGAAAAGACTGAAATTTTATTACTTAGCAGAAAGAAACAAGCACCGGACTTCGCGATTGAATTTAAAAACAGATTTATCCCAGTCAAAAGACAAGTAAAATATTTAGGTGTCATCTTAGATAGCAAATTCTCCTTCAGGCCTCACATTTTGGCATCGGCAAGGCGGGCCTGTCAGGCTACGGCAGGCCTTCTTCGACTGATGCCGAACATTGGCGGGGCGTCGGGAAAGAGGCGAGAGCTGTACTTAAACGTGCTGCTCTCGATGATTCTGTACGCCTCGCCGGTCTGGGCGCACGCCCTCGACCAACGGGGTCTGAAGGGAAGTATCAGGAGCGTTCAAAGACTTGCCGCGATACGAATCATAAAAGCCTACAGGACGGTTTCCGACAACGCGGCATTTGCAATTTCCGGAGCCATTCCCGCCGATATTATTGCAAGGTACAGGAAATTGGAATATGAGGCCGCGATGGCCACAAGGTATGGATCACGTAGTAAATTCCAGTCGCTGTCGGCATATGTAAACCGATATACGTTAGACAAGAAACAGTACGCTCGCGACGCGTAGAGAGAATGACAAGCCGAGTGGGGGGTGAGCGAGAAAGCGCCGTGGACGCGTGCGCTCATCCCCACCATGGTGGAGTGGGGGTCGTCAGTCGGTCGGGAGCAGCGCAGTGTAACATACGAGGCCACTCAGTGCCTGACCGGGCACGGGTGCTTCCAAGCATACTTATACAGTTTAGGAAGAGCCACGAGTGAAGAGTGCCACTACTGCTCCAACTCCTGCGACGACGTGGAGCACACCCTACTTCATTGCCAGGAATGGCACTCGGACAGAATAACTTTCATGAGCAACTGTGGTCTTAACAATAGTGCCGAAGGTGTTAATGCAAATAGTGACCTAAGTGTGAGCATGATTAGCAGGGCAATTTATGGGACAAGGGAGCAGTGGGCGACATTTCTAAAATTCACGAAGAACATTATGGCGCAAAAGGCGGACGATGAACGCGCACGCCAGCGACCAAGCGGACTCTCATCGACCATAGCTGGAAGCACCCAGGCCCCGGTAAACCCATAAGGCGACGACAGCTGTAAACGTGAGTGACCAAGAAGCGTATAAATTAATGTATAAACTAATATCACGACTAACGACCCGAGACATTATGTACCTTCCGAAGTTTAAAACTCCAACTGCCACGGCAAGTGGCATACCAAAATAACAAGGGGAGGTACCGACGAGTGTCCAGATGAAAACAACACGGCTAGCGGTTACAGGCGGGCACTAACGGCTAAGTTCGAATTCTCGGGCACCGTGCGAACGTTCGTCGAACAATAAGCAACCACCGGCGGTCAAAGCCGTTGCAATACTTTAATTTTCAAACAAACTTTTGCCAATACGGTCCTACGGGTTGCGGGTATTATTCGTAACAATCTTCAATTTTACGTAACCAAATTTTATTATCCTCCAGCTACTATAAAGAATCAGTTTACAGATTTGACGAAGCCTGGTGCCGCAATAAAAAATAAACTTTTTACAAACTCTCTTTTTACAGACATTTTATACTAATGACTAGGCTCTATACACCTTCAGATAACTTTTTAACTTACAAACTAACTTTATGTGTTAACACTGACGAAGCGTTGCTGGATAATCGCCGCGGCTTGTATGACCCGCCACAGCCCATTTGACACACACGGCTGGAACAGACATTCGCGTCTCATGTATCCACTTAATTTTACAATACTGTTGACCAGACAAACTTCGATTTGCGATTATTTATCCACATAATTATCTATTTATTTATTTATTTATTCACTTGTTTACTTACTTATTTTTTCATCATATTTATTTACTTATTTAATTATTAATTTATTTATTTATTTTATTTATTCACTTATTTATTTATACATCTACTAGAAAAATTACCCGGCGTTGCTCGGGTGAAAAATGCGGTGCTTTTTATATGTATTTTGCAATTTCAAGCGGTAGTAATTTGAAATCAACGGTGCTTATGACTCGACACATGCATTATAGGTTTTTTTTCTATTAATTTTCGTTTGGTAGTGAATAATGGAATAGTAACTGTCATTCATTATTGTTTGTGTAAATATTTAACTTCCGTTACATTAGTCAAGGCATATTTCGGTTGTTCCACAGACGTGTATGGATGTGGCCGAAAATTCTGCTGTTTTGTTATTCTGCTATGTAATCATCGCGTTTACCATCGAGGCTATAGTATTTAGATTTATAGCCTTTTCTCTACCTGCATTATTTATTGCACTTTCTTCTCGTCGGCCGATGTGGTAAAATTTTATTGCCCTTGTCCCTTTAGTGGTCTATATCAGTGGCTATGCTCTAAAGAAAAGGCCTATGGCGTCTTACTTTTAGACCGTGTTCGGTGGCATTTCTTCTTTATATGCAAAGCTCGTACACATGTATATCCAAACCAAATGTACATACGTACATGCATACATGTAAATACGCTTACATACATCTACATAAACAAACATGTGTGTAAGCGTCACCGTAGAGAAAGAGGGAGGACACACATATAAGGTGGTCGATGTATGTTCAGAGGCCAGATATGTTCAGTTAATTGAGTGACGACTGTTACCACTCCATAGAGGACTGCGGCGTTATTTGGAAGTTCGCTAGTGTTTTGCACCCGAGGCGACGGCAAGGGGTCTGACACCTTACTGCTGGGTCGCGAAGGGATGCATAGTTTATTATGATGAGCCGGATACGTGGCTGACGGACCGACGGTATCGATGCCTCTTTGTCCGCGCGGCGAGTTAACGGTTCGTGAAAAAGGACCCGGCCACGGAGTGGGCAACGTCTTTTAGACGCCCAGATAAGAGGGCTTTAGCAACAGACATGGAAATTACACCAGAAACTCTTACGCGAACGAACACCATATCGATAACTTTCAGACATGTGTATCTCGCCTTTGTAGTATTTTCGGGTGTTCAAGTTTAGACGTAAATAGAAGATTTATCAGGCGTTGCCTGGGCATCGTACGCAGTGCGTCATGTAAATATATTTTAATTATAAGCTACAAAATTGATCCGAACAACGTTTTTCAGTCGGGACGTATACAGTGCGGCATTTTTATATAGAGCGGACCCTGAGTTAGCCTTTCCACGGTGTAGCAACGTTCCACATCACCCATGAGGTCTTGCTATTGGATGCGTAATATCTTTTTTTTGGCATGGTGATTTCCCCAGTAGGCTACATATCCATGACAATACTAATCCAATTACCGAATTGAAGTATGGATCGGATTATTCTAGATGTTTCAATTTCACAAATGGCGACTATTATTTTACTCCTTCAGACAGATCGACATACTAAAGCAACTTCTTGATTGCAGTATGAATCGGATTATTCTGCATGTTTTAAGTTCCACAAACCGCGATTATTATTTTACTGTTCCAGACAGATCGACATACTAATGCAACTACTTGATTTAAGTATGGATCGGATTATTCTGGATATTTAAATTTCACAAATCGCGATAATTATTTTACTATTCCAGACAGATCGACATACTAATGCAACTACTTGATTTAAGTATGGATCGGATTATTTTGGATATTTAAATTTCACAAATCGCGATAATTATTTTACTCCTTCAGACAGATCGACATACTAATGCAACTACTTGATTTAAGTATGGATCGGATTATTCTGGATATTTAAATTTCACAAATCGCGATTATTATTTTACTATTCCAGACAGATCAACATACTAATGCAACTACTTGATTACAGTATGGATCGGATTATTCTGGATGTTTAAGTTTCACAAATCGCGATTATTATTTTACTCCTTCAGACAGATCGACATACTAATGCAACTACTTGATTTAAGTATGGATCGGATTATTCTGGATATTTAAATTTCACAAATCGCGATTATTATTTTACTATTCCAGACAGATCAACATACTAATGCAACTACTTGATTGCAGTATTGATCGGATTATTCTGGATGTTTAAGTTTCACAAATCGCGATTATTATTTTACTATTCCAGACAGATCAACATACTAATGCAACTATCTGGTCGAAGTATGGATCGGATTATTCTGGATGTTTAAAATTCACAAATCGCATGTAAAATAATGTCACGTTTTTCAAATTCTTGTCCTACTATCACAACAGCCACTTCATCGTGAACGGGCACATTAAAACAACCTCTGTGCGTATTAGGTGGCCTATTATCTGCATGAATGACAACTTTGAAATTATTATCCGAATTATGAATTTCATTTTCCAACGTGGTTTTAAAACTTCTAATATACTTATTTTCAGAATGCAACATTTCTTGCAACTCCGTAACAATATTTAAATCCAAAGTGGGAAAGTTTTCGCACCTCAAATTGGCTTCGACTGCATTGTCTCCGACAAAATACAGTTGGAGAAATTTGGGTTCCTCAGCAGAATTTTCGGGTAAAATGGAACCAGCTAAAAATCTCCGAGTCCTCCCTTGTGCCCGCGGCGCCCATCGTGACGCCGCGCATCGCGTCCGGAGCGTTTTCGAGCGCGCCATGCGCTGCGCTCTCTTGTTTTTGCCGCCGGTCGCTCGCGTCTCCTTACAATATTGGGAAGTGGGCGATCAATTTGGCTATTTTTGTTGATTTTTTTAACAATGAAGGAGTCAACTTTTCCAACTTCCAAAAACGGTTTTGGATACATTAGTGAAAAGACTATGAATAGAGATCAAATTTAAATCGCCGACGTTGCAAAATGTAAAAAAAATAATTGTTTAAACAATTAGCAATAAACTTTTACAACGTTTCATAATTATTTTGGTATGTCGGGAGCAAGTCCAAAAGAATGCCGTAAGAACGAAATCTTTAGCATGTCGGGAAGTGGGAGATCTTTTTTGCTATTTTCGTTAATTGTTTTAACAATGAAGGAGTCAACTTTTCCAACTTCTAAAAACGGTTTTGGATTCATTAGTGAAGAGACTATGAATAGAGATCAAATTTAAATCGCCGACGTTGCAAAATGTAAAAAAAATAATTGTTTAAACAATTAGCAATAAACTTTTACAATGTTTCATAATTATTTTGGTGTGTCGGGAGCAAGTCGAAAAGAATGCCGTAAGAACGAAATCTCTAGCATGTCGGGAAGTGGGAGATCTTTTTGGCTATTTTCGTTAATTGTTTGTTTAACAACGAAGGAGTCAACTTTTTCAACTTTTTCGAATTTTCCGTTTTGTTTGGAGAGAAGAGCTAGTAGGGGACAAAATTTCAAGTTGCTAGCACTTGTGGAAGTACCAAATCTCGAACATCCGGTAATTAAATTTTGCCGTTCCGACGATGTTTAAACTAATTAGGAGTAAACTTTTGGAACTTTTTGGATCGGTTCGGTTAGTTTGAAAGCAAGATCTCGCTGATAAAAAAAGAATTAAGTCGCTAGCCCATCGGGAAGTGGTCTAACCGAATTTCCGGACATTTGACATTTATATATATAGAGATTTATTTAACGATCAACGCATTTGATTATTTTTCTACTTCTCCACCTCTATTTTGCCACATGGGCTCGGGCATTTGGCCAATCAAGTAAAACAAAATACAATTACGTACACCTTTTGTATACGCTACACTCAAGAAGGTACATATTCCGACAGCACCAGCCACCGCGCTTGTAACATTATTACTAGAAGCATAATTAGAGAAAGAAAAGAATCGAAAAATCAGACGCTTGTCAACTAATCGCACTAGGGAAAAGAAAGTAACAGCTTGGGTTGCAAAAAAAAAAATGCAAATTTAAAACGAATCTAAAAATAAACCAAACTTGTAGTGGATGGGTTTGGTGGTAGGTTTGGAATCAACAGGAGGTTTGGTTCTGTGGGAAAATGTTAAGGATTTATTCATTTTTGGAGGTTTTACAGGAAATTCCCTAGTAGCACAAAATATTAAATAGATATGTATCTGATATTAAAAAGATATTCAATGTCTTTTTAATATTTAAATATGTAACAAATATTTATTTTATATTTAAAAACAAATATTTTTTTACAAATGTTTATTCAATATTCATTTCAGATTTAAAACGAAATATTTTTTTACAAATGTTTACTGAACATTTATTTGAGATCTAAAAAGAAATATTTTGTTACAAATGTTTATTCAATATTCATTTCAGATTTAAAACGAAATATTTTTTTACAAATGTTTACTAAATATTTATTTTAGATGTAAAAAGAAATATTTTTTTACAAATGTTTATTTAATATTCATTTTAAATTTAAAACGAAACATTTTTTTACACATGTTTACTAAATATTTATTTTAGATGTAAACAGAAATATTTTTTTGCAAATATTTATTTAACACGTTGCGTGCCATGGGGGTCACCGGTGACCGGCGCAGCCAAGATTATTAGAACACATAATTCGAGTGAATTTTCAATGTTTTTAAAATTTTTCAATATTATCATCGTTTGTCGGTCGACGTCAGTCCGTCTGGTGGTGGGGGTCACCAGTCACCAAAACTAAGTCGCTCCGTTTGGCCATGGGGGTCACCGGTGACCCCAAAAAAAATTATTGCATTATACGCTCTTATATACTAAAATTTACCTGTTGTGCAAAAAATTTCGAAAAAATATGTAAGGCATAAAAGAAATTCACGTTGGCCAGACGCGGCGGACACGCAAAATCAGCGTGGCACGCAACGTGTTAATATACATTTTAGATTTAAAACGAAACATTTTTTTTACAAATGTTTACTAAACATTTAAGTATTTGAGATCTAAAAAGAAATATTTTTTACAAATGATTATTTAATATTTATCTTAGATTCGAAGAGAAATATTTTTTACAAATGTTTATTTAATATTTATCTTAGATTCGAAAAGAAATATTTTTTACAAATGTTTATTCAATATTTATCTTAGATTCGAAAAGAAATATTTTTTTACAAATATTTATTTAATATACATTTTAGATTTAAAATGAAACATTTTTTTACAAATGTTTACTAAACATCTAAGTATTTGAGATCTAAAAAGAAATATTTTTTACAAATGATTATTTAATATACATTTTAGATTTAAAATGAAACATTTTTTTTACAAATGTTTACTAAACATTTAAGTATTTGAGATCTAAAAAGAAATATTTTTTACAAATGATTATTTAATATACATTTTAGATTTAAAATGAAACATTTTTTTACAAATGTTTACTAAACATCTAAGTATTTGAGATCTAAAAAGAAATATTTTTTACAAATGATTATTTAATATACATTTTAGATTTAAAATGAAACATTTTTTTTACAAATGTTTACTAAACATTTAAGTATTTGAGATCTAAAAAGAAATATTTTTTACAAATGATTATTTAATATACATTTTAGATTTAAAATGAAACATTTTTTTTACAAATGTTTACTAAACATTTAACCCTTTTAGCACCGAACGACGATATATCGTCGTTCGGTGCACTCGCCAGAAACACCAACGACGATATATCGTTGCGCCTCCGTTAGAGCCTTATTATACTCATCACAAGAGATCTGTGTTTAAGTATAAATTCATAAAATGTTAAAATGGTTCATATTCAATGCAACACAAATGTTTATTAGATCAGCTTTTTGAATTTTGTAAATATCACGCCTACTTTGGTTTTTACGAGCATTTTCGCAAACCTCTACAAATTCGTCGATTCAGCCCGGTATTCTTCGCCTAGGTACGCTCTTTTCGCTCGGTGCTAACAGGGTTAAGTATTTGAGATCTAAAAAGAAATATTTTTTACAAATGATTATTTAATATTTATCTTAGATTCGAAAAGAAATATTTTTTACAAATGTTTATTTAATATTTATTTTAGATTCGAAAAGAAATATTTTTTTACAAATATTTATTTAATATACATTTTAGATTTAAAATGAAACATTTTTTTACAAATGTTTACTAAACATCTAAGTATTTGAGATCTAAAAAGAAATATTTTTTACAAATGATTATTTAATATTTATCTTAGATTCGAAAAGAAATATTTTTTACAAATGTTCATTTAATATTTATCTTGGATTTAAAACGAAATATTTTTTTACAAATGATTATTTAATATTTATTTTAGATATAAAACGAAATATTTTTTTACAAATATTTATTTAATATACATTTTAGATTTAAAACGAAACATTTTTTTACAAATGTTTACTAAACATTTAAGTATTTGAGATCTAAAAAGAAATATTTTTTACAAATATCATACCCAACTAAATTATTTATTAAAGGGTTTAAAGGATATTTTTCCCGAATATAAAATTCCAGGTGATGCTCGTACTTTATTAAAAACTGAGCGATCATCTCATATTGTATCGTGTTTAAGTAAAAATAAAACAGCAGCACAACTTAAATATTTTGGCATAAGGAAGCACATAATAACTTTATTACAAGCAGAAGATGTATTTCTAGAACTGAAAGAAAGTTTTACAATAAAATTAATTCTTAATATTGACGGTATCCCAATTTCAAAGAATTCGAACAAACAATTTTGGCCTATTTTATGCAAATTAGTTTTAAATAATTATATTGTATCTCCCTTTTCGATTGCAATTTTTTACGGCGATGCAAAACCGGATTCGTTGCCTGATTACTTGGATGAATGTACGCGCGAATTGTACGATGTTTTGAAAAATAGAATTTTCTGCAATAATATTACATTCAAAGTCCTTATAATTTGCTTCACATGCGATGTACCCGCGAGAGCTTTTGTAAAAAATATTAAACGACACACAAGTTTACACGGTTGCGAAAGATGCACAGAACAAGGTACATTGTATAGTCACCGAATTATACATGAAAACCATAATTAATGCTGGTGCACGAACACATTGTGATTTTGAGAATTTTATTGATATAAATCATCATAAAAATGAGCATAGAACTCCAATATTAAATATAAGCCAATTAAATGTAATAGAACATTTTGCTCTTGATTAAGTATATGCATCTGTGCTGTTTATGAGTAATGAAGAAACTACTTCATTACTGAAATAAGAAACTTGTGAAATATCTTGTGATATATCTATGATTGATATATCTATATAAGTAACTTTGTGAAATATCTGCTTTCATTCTTGTGGTAATTTTTTAACACGTTCGCCGCCAGGTCAGGCATCGACGACGCGCTCGGCAGTCAGCGCGTTAAATGCGACGGTGCAAAAATACCCTGTAAATTTTTATCCGTTGAGTTGCGCCTCATATATTATTAGACAAAAAGTGCTTGTATTCAAGTGTTCTACCACCCCTAAATTTTCTCTCTCAAATTCTGGCTCACCCTGTATGTAGCAAGGTGCCCCCCCCCCCCCATTTTGTTCCATCGCTTCTTCAAACGCTCTAAGAAAATCATGTACTTTGTCGTCCCGTGATATCCACTTTAAAAGAATTTCAAAAGTGAAACCTATTATATGATCTTCCTCTATGACAAGAGAATAAATGTTTTTTTTATGTTCAGCAATCCTAGTCTTAAGCTGGCAAATAGCTTAATTCGTGTGGCAAAGAAGCGCAGTACAAGCGGGGAAACCGATAAATGACGTGTGATTGTTGTGCAATAGGAAGCAAATCTTTGATTTTCGGGAAAACTCGGGATTTTTTGCAGAACATAAATGTTAAATTTGGTGAGGGGTCGCCGGATATCGTGTGATAGCCCAGGAACGTACGAGAAAGAGGCAATATTGAATCTATTAAAGGCTCTCTCTTTTACAACGTCAACATTTTATCTACTAATACTGTCTTCATAGAATTCTAAACGTATGATTCAATTACTTTAATCTACCAGCTGTTCGGATTGTGATTGTAATTATCTGACCAATTAATATTAAGGTTTAAGTGACCCCTCTAACAATAGGTCCCTTTAGCGCAGCAGGAAAACGCAGTACGCACCAACAGCGGGATCCCGAGTTCAAATCCCGTCAAGTGTAAAAAAATTTTCAGTTGTGTAACATGGCCAAGTCATGTACAACGGCTGAATCAATTAACAACATAAAGTTCGCAAATAGTGAATAATTCCCTGCTTTCAAATTTTCTTATTTTTTTAAAATTCAAATAATATTCAATGTTATTTGAATATTAAATACATATTTTTTAAATATCTAATCAATATTATTTGAATATCTATTTTATATGTTCTGAATATCTGTTTTATATGTGTTGAATATCTGTTCTATATTCTCCGAATATCCAGATCTAATATTTTCTGAATATTAAAAAGTGTCGCCAAAAAAATATTTTTTTAATATTCGAAAAAAATATTGTACTAATATTTGTGTGCTATATGAATTCATATATCTATTTTATATGTTTTGAATATTTATTTTATATGTTTTGAATATCTGTTTTATATGTTTTGAATATCTATTTTATATGTTCTGAATATCTGTTTTATATGTGTTGAATATCTATTCTATATTCTCCGAATATCCAGATCTAATATTTTCTGAATATTAAAAAGTGTCGCCAAAAAAATATTTTTTTAATATTCGAAAAAAATATTAAACCAATATTTTTGTGCTACTAGGGTTGGTTCGGGTGTCGGTAAGGTAGGACTTGGCTCTACTCGTAATGACCGATCTCTTTTAACAGAGCCCGCTCGTCTCAAACTCTCGATGGTAAAACGCTTGACTTTACAATATTGGATTCTACTATTTATCGGGTGTCTTGTATTTTTCTAGGAGGTGATCGGCGGTGAGTCCTGCCGATCTATCCTCTGGCGGGCGACTTAAGGTCTTGGTCCGCTATTGACTCTACTGGGCAGTTTTCCTGTACTCTCCCCTCGTGGAGGCGGCCGGTGGCGTAGTCCTACCGTCCTCTCCTCCAGAGGGTGACCCGGGAATCGCCCGCAAATGACTCTACTGGGTAGCCTTCCTGTACTCTCCCCTAGTGGAGGCGGCTGGTGGCGTAGTCCTACCGTCCTCTCCTCCACAGGGTGACCCGGGAATCGGCTCCCTTGCCTAAGGACACTCTGTACTCTCCCCTCCTGGAGGCGGCCGGTGGCATAGTCCTACCGTCCTCTCCTCCAGGGGGTGACCCAGAATGGTCCCCGGCCCTGCTGGGCGACCGTGATATTACCTTGTCTTCCCAGCAGGAAACAAAGAGATTGTATGACCGAAGACACCATCTTTTATACTCCTTCGTAACTAAGCAAGCGGGCTCATCAACAAGTGCGTTGCTATGCGTGGTGGTCATCTCGGCCGCGGGGCGCGATCGCCGGTTGTCGCGAATCTTCGAGAACCTTCTCGATCCTTCCAGATGTTTCTGGACCCTCCTCGATTCTTCCCAGTCCGTTGCCTTGGTAACGTGTTGTTTGGTACTGCTAGTGGGAGGAGGATAGCTAGCAGTGGGTCTCACTCACTCCCATGTCGCGAAAAATTGTTGTGGGTGTTGTTGGGTGTTACAAACTCAAATTAATCACATATAGTGCAACTTAACATAATCGCTTGCTGTAAATATCACAGTGTCCACATAGACACAACGACCGCTTGCGCCCTGTGCCTGGGGCTACGCCATCAGCAGTTGCGAAAACTTTGCTGAGTAGAATTTTCATACGCAGAGTGGAGGGGGCGACGTGCCTGCTCAGTGCCCTGTGCCAAAACTAATAAACTAAACATATCCGTATGGTAAGTCAGTTTATCTTCGGCCACGTTACGGTCATGCAGGACGAACAAAGTTTTCAAAACAGTTCTAGATCTCCTCCGACGTTTCGATCCCGCTTTGGATCCTCTTCAGGGAATGTTAATTTTGTCTGAAATATTATCAATTAATAAGCAAGCGTATACATGCAACAAACCAGTGAAACAACAAATCAGAATGGCATAAGAACGGCACATCAAGAAGTCACTATGATACTTACTTATTATGGAACATAAGCGACCTTATAATTCACATGATTGTCGTGCATGTCGTTTATTTTATTATTAGGTCCTCAGACTGAATTTAAACCATTAATATTGCTGTCCTGTTGCGGGAATGGAAAAAGTGATTGAACGAAAATTCTAATTATTGCATTGAGAAAAGTATACATTGAGAAATATAAAAAATAAAAGTTGAGACATGTGAACATTATTTGAGAGAAATAATAAAACTATATATCAGAAACCTGTGTTGGTACTGTAACGACGTTATACATGTTGGACCCCCCCTCCTTTTTTCCGCCACGGCCTTTCCAGAGTACTATGCTTACA
This sequence comes from Anoplius nigerrimus, assembly GCA_914767735.1. Lineage (NCBI taxonomy): Eukaryota > Metazoa > Arthropoda > Insecta > Hymenoptera > Pompilidae > Anoplius > Anoplius nigerrimus. The sequence continues at coordinate 247,148 of CAJZBX010000922.1, forward strand.
TGGTCACGTTTGAAGACAGACTAACCTCAGCTCACTCGTTTCGCGTCGCCAAATCAAAGGTACTATATTCGCACACAGGTGTTCAGTGCTTGGAGTGGGGGAAGAGGTTGGTCAATTGTACGTCATTACCGTCTATTGTACAAAGTATAAACGCGTACCGAAAATTGAGATAGGAGCACGCAGTTCTAACGGACGAATAACGTGAATAAAGATGTATATTGCATCTCAAATACATTGCTTCATAGGGAGTAACGCGGAACCTAACTCCAACAACGCGAAGCAATTAAATTTTAGGAAAGAAGAGCCATACCCATTCTGTAGGAATTCCTACTGGATGAGCATGGCCGAGAAAGATGAAATGACTCTAAGTTATTTAACAACAAGAAAGAGATAGGAGAGAAAGCGCGGTAAGGAATCAAACACCTCGTCGTACGGATGGCGCTGTGTCAACTCCTCACCAAAATATTTTTACATTGTTCCAAGGAAGTAACGTGGCACCCAACTTCCTCACAGAAACAATTAAATTTTAGGATAGATGAGTCCCCTAAGTGGGTTACATAATAACTCACTAAGGAAGACCGGGAAGAACGAAGTGACTCTAAGTTGAATATCAAAAATACCGGTAAAGAGATAGGAAAGCTTTCGGAGAGAAAGAAGAAGGAGAAATGTAAACCCGATAAACTGAAAATTATATAGAACACAAACGCACCCACGTTGGTATTAAGGATAGTATAGAAACACGTAAGAATTATAAAGGCAAAAAATACATAGTAATGACATAAAATTAAAAAAGAAGAAAAATGTTAATAATCAAGAAACGCTAAAAAAGAGTACCAAATGAAAATACCTTAGACCAAATACTATTAAGCTGTTGGTGGATCCAAACTAAAATGAGGCAAAATCTTTTGGTAGAATAAACAAAACCAAAAACTCTGTGCACGCCGAACTAAAGAATGAAGGAGCTTTCTTTATGCAAAATTATATATTGAAGGAACTGAACTGAAATGACTGATATATGTTAAACTTTCGAAAGAAACATAAATAACTGAGTTGAACTTAATGAGCTAAAACACATTTAAATTCGGTAGCGGAGTATGGTGACAAACGTATGTGTAGTTGGAAATATTAAGGAACACAATCTAATGATGTCTTAAATTAAGACTCACAATCAGTACTGTAGTTAGTTATTATAAAACGTTCCCAACATCATCATAATACTGGTGTTAGTATCAGTTGTCTTTGTTCGACTAGAACAAGTGGACGTAATAATCATAGATATTGAGTCGTTCATATTTAAGGTTAACGCTGTTATCATGTCGTATGATTTCAATTGCTTCCTGTAGTAATCTTAGAGAGTAATCGTTTTGTACACCCAAAATCTCTGCTCTACCGAAGTCAAACAAATGGTCTTCTTCAATGCTGTGTTTAGTCAATGCCGTGTATTGCGTGCTGTTTGTGAATTTATTCCTTTTATGTTCCTTAATTCGGGTTTGTAATTTACGAGAAGTTTGTCCGATATAACAACCTGAGCAATGTGAACAAGGTATTTTGTATATTATATTCTACTTATCTGTGTATTCTATTTTGCCTTTTATCGACGGGTATAAACTGTTTAATTTTAATGGGATTTCATAGTAACAATGGATATTATACTTCTTAAAAACACGTGCTAATTGTTGAGTTAATGTTTGTATGTATGGTAATGCGATCGAGTTTTGCCATGTTATAGGGCCCCTGTGCGCCAAGATAGACTCTTTGGTTTTTTGTTTTTTCCAAGGATGATAGGTGTCATATATCCTTTTTTTGAGACAAGTTGTTATGAATTCCAGTGGGTACCCATTCTCTAACAAAACTGATTTGATTAATTTTAAATTTTTCTCTCTGAATTTAACGTGCGAAAGTTTAATGGCTCTGTCGATGAGACCGTAAATTAAACCGATTTTTTGCTGGACCGGATGGCTAGAAAAGAATGATGTATAACGGCGCGACCACGTGGGTTTGTGGTACCAATCAGTGTGTATGGAATTATCTGATGTTCGATGTAAAGAAATATCAAGAAATTGTATACTGTTGTTAGTTTCCGACTCGTGTGTGAACTGTATTCTTTCGTGGTATGAGTTAAAGATCTTTAAAGTCTCATCCAACTTGCCTGATGGTATGGCGCAGATAGTATCGTCCACGTATCTTTTATAAAAAGGCAACGAGAAAGATAATTTCGATATACAATAATTCTCAACCTCTTCCATCACAAGATTAGCCACAACAGGTGACAAAGGTGAACCCATTGCACAGCCGAAACATTGCTTATAAATGACACTATTAAACTTGAAAATGTTTGCATTTAAACAAAACCTAACGGCATCACAAAAACTATTTTCCGGAATTGCAGTTAACGCCTTAATTTCCTCCCATCTCCTATGGATGACCTCTATGGCCTTATCAACAGGAACATTGGTGAACAATGAAGTAACATCCAACGAGATTAATATGTGATTAGGCGGAATTGTTCGGTCTTTCAGGAAGTCTGCCAGGTGCCAACTGTCAATTGCTGCGTACGGTGTTTTATCAGTAATTTTGATTAAAATAGAGAAAAGAAACTTTGCCAAACTATATGTGGGTGTGTTTACGGCTGATACCATAAGTCTCCATGCCAACGATGGTTTATGTATTTTCGGTAACGCGTATGCCCTGGCCACATTGGCCGAATAGCAATGTAGACTCTTGGATAAATTGTCTCCGATGTACCCTTTCTTATGCCATTCCGTCACAATTTTGTTATTTCTTAACTGATTCGTAGCAGTATACTCGTACTTAATCGGTGTATAAGTGTTACGGTCACTTAACATATTGTTTTTTGGAAGGTTCGTTATGGTGGAGCCAAATAGGTACGGGTGGTTGGGATTTCAATTGGAGAATAGAAAATGGAATATATAATAAGTGGACTGTATGGAAAGGGGTGGAAAATAAATGTAATGATAAACTGGGGTATGTGGTTTTCTGTACGTGACGTCGGATTGGATAATGTTATGGAGGAGTAAACGAGAAGGAGTGGTGCTCGGAGTGATAGAAGGGAGCGGGAGTTGGAAAGGGAATCTACATAGTATAGTATAGTTTATTTTTTTTTCTCCCTTCCGGGTTACAAAAATTTCCACTTACACCTTCTGCTTCCTCTACTTTTACAATTTCCTTTAATCCTATCTTATATCTACTCTTAACCTATCATAATCCGCTCTCGCTTCGTCCGCTCGTTCGCTCTCTCTCCTCCTCCCCCCCCCCGCTCTCCTCTCCTCTCTCTCTCTCCCGCTCTCTCTCCATTCTCTCCTCTCCCTTTTCTCCCTCTTACTTTCCTCTTTTCTTCTTACCTCCTCTAGCTTTTTCAGCCACTCTTCACCCCTCCCGTCTCCCCCCAGTACCTGTCCTATCCTCTCCTTCCATATCCCTCTTTTCTCCTTCCCTCCTCCCCACTCCCCACACCTCTCCCACACATGCTCCCACGTCTCTTCTTCTTCTCCACACAATCTGCATATCCTCTCCTCCTCCATCTCCCAGAACTTCCCACTCCTCATCTCATTCCCCATCCTGGCCCTTGCTATTCTTCTCTTTCTCTCCTCCGACCATTTTTTATTCTTTCTGTACTCCGCCTTCCCCAATTCCATTATCACCTTGTACCATTTGTTTGACCTGGATGTCTCTATCTTTTCCCTTCTTTCCCTCCTCTGCTCCTCCCTATCCCTTCTCTCTAACTCCTCAAATCCTTCCTCTTTTCCCATCTCAATCCCTCTTACCCTCCAGAATCCCCTCCTCTCCTCTTCCCACCTCCCTACCGTCTTATTCCTTCCTTCCCTCTCCTCTACCTCCTCCCAGCACCTCCTCGTCAGTTCCCCTCCCTTCCCTTCTTTCAACCTCCGTTCAAATTTCCACGCCCTCCTCCCCATCCTCACCCTCAGCTTCTCTCTTTCCATCTCCTCTCTCACCATATAACCCGGTGTTACCCTGCTTACTCCCATCACCCACCTTAAATACCTCTCCTGACTTCGCTCCATTTCCTCCCTTTCCTCCCACCCCCAAACCTCCGCTCCATATCCCATTACCGGCCAAACTAACGTGTCAAAAAGCCAGACCCTTCTTTCCCAATCCCTCCCCCATAGTCCCTTACCCAACCCCCATACCTCCCTCATCACCGCCACCGCCTTCCTCACTCTCTCTCTCTCACCTGCGCATCCTGCCTTCCGTTCCTTTTAATCATGTATCCTAGATAATTGTACTCCTTTACTTCCTCTATCTTCTTTCCTTTCCACCTCCATTCCACCCTCTTCATTCTTCCCCCCCCCCCCCTCCCTACATCTCATTATATTTGACTTTTTCGCATTTAACTCCAGGGCCTTCTCCTCCAAATAACGTTTCAACCTCCTCAGCATCGCCCTCATGTCATCTTCCTCCTCCGCTATTAGTACGATGTCGTCTGCGTACGCCATCGTATACACCCTCCCTTCCCTCAGTTTCACTCCCCCCCACCTCCCTTTTTCCATATACCCCTCCAAGTCCGCTATTAATATATTAAATAATAAAATTCTCCTCCCCCGCACCTCACCTTGCACTTCATTTCCTCTAATATCTCTTCCACTCTTTCGATCAACCCTTCCCTTATGCCTCTTTCCCTCATCACTCTTACTACTGTTCCTCTATTTACACTGTCAAATGCTGCTTTCAAGTCTACGAAGAATACCGTGCATTTTCTCTTTCTCCCTAGCAGTCTGTTTATCAAGTGATTCAGCACATATATGTTGTCCATCGTCCCTTTTCGAAAGGGAATCTATATCAAAATCGGATACTGGAAAAAACTCGCCTCCCTTCTTCGGATACGGAAACACTCTCTCTCGTAATACTCGGACCTTGGAAAACACAAACTCTCTCTCTGGAAACACACTCTCTGTTCTTCTCTGTTGGTCTAACGGCCCGCGGGACAGGCACCTCGCTCGTCACCTCGGAATTGCCCCCACTCCACGGCTCATTAGTAGAGGGGGGCACCTCGGAAAGGTGTCGCGCTCGGGAGCGCGACGAGGTTCGGTAGCCGAACGAGGCACCATGTCCTGCGAGCTCCGGAACGATCGCGATTTATCCCGAACACATATTTTCCACGTCTCTTAAGTAACTGTCGCTATGCACTACCACCGTGACGTTCCCTTTATCAGCTTTCAAAATTAATAAATCCGGATTGTCCTTCAAGAATTTTTTAGTCAATACAATATTTTTGAAAAAAAGCTTGTAAAGATTTTGAAAGTTTATAGTGTCTGATTTGAAACGAAAATTTTGTACATGGTGAAGTAAGTCCTGTCTAATCTTATTCTTTTCTGCAACTGGAACCTTAGGTTAAAAACTTGTTTTGAAAACATTGGCGTCCGGTATGACCGATACAGGGCCGGAGGGGAGTTCGTCTCTCGATTAAGCGTTATAATCTGTCGAAATGATGAAAAAAGGAAAAGAAAAAGGATAGAACTGATATCAAAAATAGCAACGACTAAGCAAGTACCAAAATATACCTTCAACTAAGGAAAAGACGGTTCGTTTCAAACTCCTTGGAACACCCCCCGTCTCCACCAAAGGAGGCCACTATGAGATCTCATTTATGTTAATGGGATCTGTGTTTATACCAGATTAACCCCGGAAAGCCACAATGCATGCGGCACTTTACACCGAAGGTTAACCCGGAAATGACTACCTTCACATAGGAGATCTAGAATTGTTTTGAAAACTTTGTTCGTCCTGCGTGACCGTAACGTGGCCGAAGATAAACTGACTTACATAACTCTCACAACGGTCGTTAAGTATATCACTACATATATCCGTATGGTGTTGGGCGTCCACGACTGAATGCCATAATACATTTGCTTGCGACGTAGGTACGGCCTGACCAACAAAAGGTAGGTCCAAGCGCCCCCCGGGAGTGCCTCCGGCACTGCAGCTGGATCGGCCTAAAAATGCGGGCGCCGCGTGAATAAGATAGCAATACAAGCGTGTTCGCAATGAGAAAAGCGAAATACTCACGCCATATCGGATGTCGCGGCCCGCTGGCCGCACCTGCCAAAATTAATCAGAACTTTCGTAGGATTCCTCGCTGCCATAATCCGATTCATGAGAGGGACCGGCTACAGGCTCTGCGGTACCGGGTAGAGAAACGTCGCGCGCAAAGTCGTTTTCTTCGCCTCGATCATGAGTCCGAATCGATCCACGGTAATACCGACCGTTGTTGTCTACAACCCGCTGCCACTTCTCGGGAAGTTTCTTGATACCGGTCGCGAAAAAAGTGGAGTCTCTCTCTTTCTCCGTGACAAACGTTTCTACGCACTCCCGCACTTCATGGACATCGCGGAAAGACCGTCCTTTTAAATAATTAGTCAAATACCGGAATAGATAATAGTCGGACGGAGCGCAGTCGGGACTGTACGGGGGGTGTGGTAGCACCTCCCACTTGAGCTCTTGCAGCTTACGCTGCGTCACAGCGGCGGTATGCGGACGCGCATTATCATGTAGGAAAATCACTTTCCCAGTCGACGTATAACGGCGCTTCGCGGTCAAACTTGCCTCCAATTCAGACAGGAGATTACAGTAGACACGGGAATCCAAAGTACGGGACTCCGGGAGTACATCGTAATACAGTAGTCCCTGGCAGTCCCAAAAAATTGCCAACAAAGCACGAAACTTTGACAGTGCGGCGGCCCCCCTCTTTCGCGACGGTTGCAGAACTGGACTTTCGCCGGCACGGGTCCAGGAACGCGTACAACTGGGAGCACTATACGTAATCCATCGTTCGTCACCTGTTACCAGCCGCGAGAAATCGTCTGTATTACAATCAAAGCGTTGCAACAACTCCCGACACATCGACATACGTTGTACAAAGTGCCTCTCATAAATTGGATGTGGCAGCCATATATCCAACTTTTTGAAATATTTCTCCTCTTTTAGGATTCGGTGAACCGAAGAGGAGGAAACGCCAACCTCTCGGGCGATGTGGCGGGTAGAGGCGCGTCTATCTTCGCACACTTTTTGTAGCACTTTCTCGGCATCGATTCGCTTGGGCGCACCTGCGCGCGGCTTATCGACGAGCGACAGGTCGCCTGACTTGAATCGCTCGTACCAGTAATAGCAGATCCGTGGCGAAACGGTACCGGATGCCGCGTACGCGATCAACAAAAATGCGAAAGGCGAGAATTGCGAACGAACACGTAACGGTTGTAAAAATGCCTGAACGGAGTGGAGTGTGGTATAGGCGGACGACCGTTAGGGCGGATGAGTCAGTGTGTATGTTTGAGACTCGGGCGCGGGGAGTGTCTCCGCTAGACAGGTGTGACTCACGACAATGACGAGACGCCAGTCGAAATAAAGCATTTGACCGAAAGTAAACAAAAGCCGTCTCAGCTCTCTTCTTCCCGACACCACAGCTAACACTCGATGTCTGGGGCAATGTCAAATCAAAAAGAGGAGAACCATTGAATCGCCCCTCAGGCCCGCGAAATCAAGCTTTCCCAAGCTAAAGTCTCCACGAGGCGGACTCAGCACACGGAGTCCGGGCAGTCACAGGCAGGACAGTACCATGACCACCGGGTCAGCAACAAGTACATTCAAAATGTACAATAACGGGAATAATCCTTAGTCCGGGATGTCGATGTAGAGACTGAACAATCGACGGTCTGGAGGGGATGGACTGGCTCTCGCGAGCCGGAGACGGCAGTCCGTTTTAGGCAGTCATTAAGACAGTATCCAAATGAAGTTTCTTTATCCAAATATTAACCATTGTTCTTTATCTGCGCAATCCCAATAAACCTCCACACGGGAAGCAGGCAAACCGCGGGAATGAAAGGATGGAATCCAGTACTTCCTAACCCACTCGATTAAAACATATCAATAAATTTTGCATACACCCAATAGAGAGGTATCATAAAAGGGCGGCGACTCCGGATGAAAAATTGGAAGTACAACGTCCAAACCAGCTCCCGGGAGGAGAGGCTGTTGTGGTGGATGTGAGAACGAAAACTGCGGCAGTCTAACGCGCCCCGGGCGGTGCGACAGCGACGCTCAGGGTGCACCCTCCCCCGTGAAGTAACGTCTAGGTTTTAGTCAGTAGGAATCTCACATACGCTGGCCTTCCCCCAAGGAGGCCAGAAGCCTTCCGAAGGTTTCCGTGACGTCAAAATAAAAGGCCTGTGCGTTGACGGTAATGTAACGGTAGACAGCCTTCGATTCATTATAAAGAATAAAGTTGGGTTCCAAAATCAGGATATGCAATAAGGGTTTCGGCTAGAGGACTGCCTGGGATTTCACTGCAGTTATTCCGAATCCTTCATTTAGTGGAGAAGTATACTTTTCTTGAGATGCATTGTTACAAACCGTTACCATAGTCACAAATTGCGCCTACCATGTGCAATTAATGAGACCTTAACCGTCCACACCCCTCTCCCCTTTCTTACCTAATTCATACAAGGCCTTATTGCACCGCTTCTTTGTTCATGGTAATCCTCCTCTGGTCATAACATCCTTATGTCCGTATTGTCAATACATCTTGAGTGCAATCTTTGAAACGCAATCAGTCAAATTCTCTATCAATAGTCCAGAACTTCCTTCTCCTGTAGTCCATTAGCATACCGGCCCTTTAGTCTTTTTTTTTCTCAAGCCAACTAGAGTTTCGTACTGTCTCCCACTCCGCCTCTTCCATCCACTCAAAAATCCGCATTTCACATTTACATTCATATAATTAACAAGTCTTGCAACTACTAACACAGTACAACATCAACAAAATGTTCAGTAACTGGCGTAAAAATATAATTGAAATTGAGAAGAGTAGTGATGACGACGTAGTGAGTCTTAGAAGAAAAGTGACAACTAGAATTTCTTCGAGTCCAAACTCCGATAGTGAGGAATCATATGTAAGTCATGATCTTAACGACATGTTGCTAGAACTTACTATCGGGGACGAAGAGGAGCTGAACTCAGTTGATGATTCATTGGACAATATCAAGTCGAACGAATTTGCTAACAGACAACAGTCATTTCCGATCAGCGGAAAAGGTAGGCTTAGAATTTGCCGTCTGAGATTACCCAAAGTGAAGTGCTTTCGCTAACCTTAGACGAAAAAGTAATAAGCCTTTTAGTTACAGACACTAATAGATATGCAGAGCAAAAATGGCATCAAAATAAAATGACTGAACATACTCGATTGAGCAGATGAAACCCCACCACTTCTGCAGATATTACAAAATTTATAGGACTGATAATTAAAATGGGTCGAGTACAGACACCGCTCGTTATTTGGGGTTTTGAAGCCTCTGGCGAGCGGTAGTGCTTCTGCAGTTGAGTGTCTGATTTTTTGATTTTCGATCTCCCCGACCCCAGATCGGCGATTTTTCGAGGCACCCGGAGGGTGCTGAGCCGTCCGAACCGCGGCGAGGTGTGGTTTTGCTTCAGGAACCGGGAAGTTTTGGACTCCTGGCGACTTTGCTCGGCCGCGTGGCGTCTTAACCTCTTTGAGGTTGAAAAAGCACGTGTGCGGCCAAGTTAAGGAACCTAGATCCCGATTAGTGCCGGGCCTAGTGCGGGTTCCAAACAAACGGGGCCCCGGCAAAATTTTTCCTATATTGTTAAATTTCTTTAATCTTTTGTTCTCCGGGCTAGTGCGTGTATTTTCACACGTTGGTCGCCACGTCACCCGTACTTGGCTGACAGTTATATTTCCCCGGGGGCCCCGTCACCCGTGCTTGGATGACGGCCCCTGCGACTATGTTTCCCGGCTGACAGTCTCATTCGTTCAATTGAAACAGGATTTTGTAGGTAGTTTACAATAATTTCATTTGTATCACAATAATGACGAGTACACATATACAAAATAAACAAATTGGAAATATTAGAAAATTGGAATATGACAAATAAATATGTAGTATAATACAACAAAATAAATATAAATAAGCACGAAATAAATAAAAAATATATAAAAATATATAGAATGCAAAAAACAAAATAAATAGATACAAACTAATTCTTAATTATGATGTAACTCATTAAAACATTCTAAACATAATTGAGGTGACCGTGGACATTCAGGACAATACGTTACGGTTTTTTGCACATTCTTTCGCGCCTCCTCACGTTCGAGAGTTTGCCTCTTCTTCTCATAGCACTGAACGCACAGCCTTCCCATTGGTTTTCCTTGGGGATTTTTCCAAGATTGGAGCTGGTCAGACGTCTTTTTCGATCTTCGAGGTATTGAGTTTTCAACCACTCCCGCACTATGAACACCCGGAACAGTCTAATCGGAATTTTTTGGCCGGTCGCTTTTTGATAAACAATATGCGCATTCACTATCGTAATTCCTATTAGGAAGTGAATGGCCAATTTGCGGTACCATTTTATGCTCTTCCTAATTATCGTAGCATAAGATGCCATTTGGCCGCTCCTGTCAATACCGGTTTTCTCGTTGTTATAGGCAATAACCGTTAATGACTTTAATTTGGGATGACGACCGCGATAACTGGAAGAATCCGGAGTTGATGCCATAATTGGTGCATGTTTCGAAGATAACATTCGGACATCACGAACATCGCTCCATTTCAGGACTACAATGCCTTTTTCGTCTTACTTTGATATTATTTCACCTCTTTTCAGTGCGTGAATCATAACATCTCTTGGCATAAATTTTCCATTTCGGCGTACCGTCCGAACAATGTGAGTTTTCAAATTTAACAATCATAGTGCTAAATTGTAACTTGTATAAAAATGATCGATATACCAGGTACGCTCTTCATTCAGCAGCTTGTTTACGAGCTCCATGCAAATATCTTTGGCTAGCCCAACTTACGTGGTCCCACAGGTATCACGTCCAGCATATATTTTAGTGGACCACGTATAGCCTTCAGTGGAACACATTTTGAATAGTTTGATACCATACTTGTGCGACTTGGTTGGTGTCTACGAAAATCGTAGGCGGAATGCTGATTCTGGGCTGGGGACAGCCCACGGGTGAACCAAGGGGATAACTGTAGGATGGTTGATCGGGAGGGAATTTGAAGGAGGCGTAAGGTCACGGAAGGAGGACTTGCTGGATGGTGAAGGAGAGAAAACGCAAGGAGTATTGGAATTGGACTTGTGAGGAGAAAAGGCGTATCGGAGATTTGGATAATTTAGGGAATAAACTTTGGAACACACTTTTCTCGCACACTCTATATCAGTGGTTCTTAACCGGGGTTCGATCGAACCCCAGGGGTTCGGTGGTCTTTTGTTCTTTGGTCTTAATGGTTTTGTTCTTTCATGCTTTTGTTCATTTTGTGTACTTATATATAAATATATACCTGTTTTGAATTTGAAAAAATCATATTTTATTTTTCCAATTAAGAAGTGTTCGGTGAACGCGCATATGAAATTGGTGGGGTTCAATACCTCCAACAAGGTTAAGAACCACTGCTCTATATTGTTGTTTCTCTCGCTCTCTTTGTGACTCCTTCTCCTTTCACTACACACTGACAAGTAACGCGGTGGGGGAATCCGCAGGAGCGTTAGGCTCCGCGCGGACTCGCACGAAGCGCGGAAGTCGTGATGTCATGATTGGTATTTGCCAATCATGCGTGACGGGAAGGAAGACAGCCAATAAGTCGGCAGGTGCCATAATTTGGCACAACTTGGGAAGACGAGGGCATGTGGTTGGTCGATAGAGTGCTAAGAGCGCTACCGAGCGGAGATCGGAAAATTTATCCTACATTCGTGAACAGTTGGTATATACAGGGTCTTTCTTTTAACGATATATACAAACGATATATAGACGACATAATCACAGCACTACCAGAAGGACAAATAGACCAAACAATAAAAATGTTCAACTCATACCACCATAGACTACAATTTACATATGAAATAGAAAACAATAACAATATACCATTCCTTGATTTAATACTCATCCATAAAAATAATAGTATAATAACAAACTGGTACAGGAAACCCACGTGGTCCGGCAGATATTTAAATTACCACTCCTACCACCCAATCGGTCAAAAAATTGCCATCATCCGCACATTAACTAACAGAGCCATACGTCTTTCTCATCCTTCATTCCACCACGAAAATATACAATTAATAAAAGAAACCCTGATTAATAATAATTACCCATTCACATTCATCAACAAACATATAGCCTCAACCATTATGTCACTTAATAACAATAACCAGAACAGCACACGTCCTTTTCATAATGACACAACCACACACATCACTATACCCTACATAGAACAATTTGCACAAAAAAGTCATAAATTACTATCACAGTTCAACATATCACTACACTTCAGTAACAATAACACCATTCATCGCATTATAGGCTCAACTAAAGATAAAATATATAAAATGGACAACACCAATGTTGTGTATTCAATACCATGCAAAGATTGCAACAAAACATATATAGGACAAACAAAAAGGAAACTTATAGACAGAATTAAAGAACACAAACGGACAGCCACAGCAACATTAATACATACTGCTCTAGTTGAACACTCAATACAAAACAATCACGAATTCGATTTTGAAAATGTAAAAATATTAGACATAGAGAATAACTACAGGAAAAGACTAATATCAGAAATGTTACACATCATCCAACACACCAATACAGTTAATTATAGAACGGACACTGACCACCTTAACAAATTTTATTACAGTTTATAACTCTGATAATAATACACTCATACAACACACAACGTTCAATACACAGATACACAGATACACAAACAGATACACCCCACCACAGTACACGATATAAACAGCCAAGAACCAATCACCGTACCCATCCACAATACGAAACTGACACAGCATCACCGTTACCACATACATTTCAGTAGCACCTAAACGACCGAAAGTGAAACCAGTGTCAAAGTAACCACCCTAGTACTAACGCAATGATCTCACTCCGGTGAATCTTGCTATGTACTAGGGAGAAGTACGATATCATAAATAAAATAGTACATATTCACGAGGCCTACAATAGTAATTTTATACCTCACAACCCATATAATCAGGTAAGCAGATTAACACATCACATAAGATCCACTCAAAATATTACAATAAAACTTTTTCATCCTAGCCTGACAATAAATACACATAAACCAACACACCCAGCTTAATCACAAAAGAAGAAAAGGAAAAACAAAATCGAGTATGATTGTAACTCAGGTCATATATTCTAATCCATTTAGTCTACATGAATCTTCCAAAAAATCTACCCATAATTAAATTTAAACTTAAGTATGTATCCACCGATTCCCAAACAATGTAAGTACTTTTAAATTATGTAACACCACGAAAGTTTTTTCTTATACGAGTTAATCGAAATGTACACGATCAGCTGAAGAGGACTCAAAATAAAAGAGTCGAAACGTACAAAGAGTTGCTCCTCCTACCGATCCTTCCATCGCCGAAAAGAACCAATCTTTCTTTTAACTCCGTACGCTCGATATAGTGAAAACGCTAACGTGGCAACAGCGCTAGAGTCGATACGGTCAAGAGTGTCGGCACCGCTGGCGCACTTTCCCCGGCGGCGCGTGTATCAAGTCTAGCGCTGTTGCCACGTTAGCGTTTTCACTATATCGAGCGTACCGAGTTAAAAGAAAGACCGGTAAAGGTAAAGAAAGACGCGTTCCTCACCGATTCGCATGAAACTTCGTGTAATGGTCAATTTTTGCATAAAAATAAGGTCTGTAAAAGCAAAAAAGGCCGCTCGCGTCCAATTAAAAAGTTATTAAACGTTAAAGTTTGTTGAAAAACCTGCCTTACCGGCAGCGTGAACGCTATCTGCGCATGCGCACTGATGTGTGCGCATGCGCACGGACAAGTTTGCAGGTAGAGTGCGCGTATTTGAAATGAAATAATGTTGAATTGGCGAAGGCTAGGTGTGGGCAAGGCTTCCCTTTCATAATGTCTTCAGTCAAACAATGTATCAAGTTCTGGCTTGGGCTTCCTTCCATAATATTTAAGGGTTTTCAATCAAAAAATGGCTTGAGAGTTGGTTTAGGTCTAGATTTCTTTCAGCCAAATCTCACTTTTCGTTTTATTTCTATGGCTAGGTGTGGGCAAGGCTTTTATAATGTCTTCAGTCAAACAATGTATTGAGTTGTGGTTCAGGTTATATTTTAATTGCCAAAAGTGCGATAACATCATTTATGCAGACAAGAGCACGCTCGAATTATATTGTGGAAAGACAAGTTACATAAAAAATAACAAAAAACGTGTGAAAGTACAATGCAGTTTCAAACAGAGTGCCCGACTAGGCACGTGGTTAGATAATTACAAAATCTCCGAAGACACTGCATGCGGCGTTACGGCATTATTCTCCTGGGCGGACACATGGATCTTGGGGGGATATAGTTTCGCCACTTCGTCCCAAAACGCTGCTATTAAGCCATCACGGCAGTGGGCCCTCTTGAAGAGGTATTCGGCCAAATATCCCACTAGGTTCACTTTGGGTGTCCCATAACGTGGGATATTCGACCGAACTTCTCTCCAAGTTCTCTCGATGTTTTGAGTGTGGGCACCTAACAGTGATTAAGAAACATATTTCGAAATTATTAATATGAAATCGGAATAACGAATGCAATATCTTTTTACGTGTATATATTCAAATGCACATACCTGTTCCCGGATCTACAAAGTTATAACGGTGATTCACCGTCAGATGCTGGAAGCCCTCGCTATTGAGATTTCTGTAGCTCCTCCAGCAATCTGACATTATTGTTGATCCGGGAAGGATTCACTGCCTGATGATGGCCAGCAGCGTTTTCTCGGTACGGTCTGGCACGGGGATCAAAAAAATTTTTTTGGATCCCCGCTCGAATCCCCCGAAGATCCATTTCCCATCGACGAGGCGCCCGCGGTTGTATTTCCGATGGCCAAATTTTGCTTCGTCAATCTCCACCGTCATACCTGGGCCGCCTATGGGCGTCGAGTTTCGCTCGGCCCAATACATGCAGGTCTGTAACAATGTAAGAACTTGAGTAAAATCACAAAGAAAATAAGAGTTATATAGCGTTTGCAGTAAATGTTATCTAAAATATAACGATTGAATGTATACTTACATCACGGCAGAGACTTTGCCACTGTATGGCCGTCGGTTTGCTGACGTTCATATCATTCATGATATACTCCAACCGCGGGTGCCTCATACATAAAAAATACGCCGTAACGCAGCACGCAGTGTCTATGGACATTTTATTATTCTCGAACAACGTGCCGAGTCGGGCACTCTGTCTAAACCTGCATTGCACTTTCACGCGCTTCTTGTTGCTATTTTTAACATAACTAGTCTTCCCACAATTAAATTCGAGCGTGCTCTTGTCTATGTAAATCATGTTATCGCACTGTGGGCAATTAATTTGTTCGAAGATGACGTTTTTTTCAATTAAGAAATCTAACAGTTTATCTTTGTTACCGCACAGCTGTATGAACCGGTGGAATTGCATGTTGGCTGTTCGAACTAAACTGAGAATCAGTGTAAAAGAAACCGCCAGCGACGGACTTTTCATCCTTCTACTGTTCGACAAGCGGCTGTTTTCGTTTCCTTGGCGACAATTGACCCTCATATCTAACCGAAATCATAACTTAATACATTGTAAGACTGACGAAATTATGAAAGGGAAGCCTAGCCTATACCCAGCCGTAGAAATAATGTTGCTGTACTTTTGGCAAGAAAAGTAAGATTTGGCTGAAAGAAATCTAGACCTAAACCAACTCTCAAACCATTTTTTGATTGAAAACCCTTAAACATTATCGAAGGGAAGCCTTGCCCACACCTAGCCTTCGCCAATTCAATGTTTTTTCATTTCAAATACGCGCACTCTACCTGCAAACTTGTCGTGCGCATGCGCAGACGACAGTGCGCATGCGCGGACATCAGTGCGCATGCGTGGACATCAGTGCGCATGCGCTGGGATAGCATTCTTGCTGCCGGTAAGGCAGGTTTTTTAACAAACTTTAACGTTTAATAACTTTTTAATTAGACGCGAGCGGCCTTTTTTGCTTTTACAGATCTTATTTTTATGCAAAAATTGATGTTTCTGCAAAGTTTCGTGCAAATCGGTGAGGAACGCGTCTTTCTTTACCTTTACCGAAAGACCCTGTATGTGGGATTAGGTTTGCGTGGTTAGAATTGAAACGCACTAATACTTATTTCGAAGTTAAATAATACTCGGTCTCTTTCTCACTATATGCACTATTTTCACAAATAAAGTCTTTCCCTTTCTCTCGCTTTCTCTGACTCTGTCGCGGGCTCTGTATATCTGTGTTCTGTATCTCTATATTTCTGTATCTCTGTTTCTCCATATCTCTGTCTTTCTCGCTTTCTCTGTCTCTGTCGCTATCTCTGTATCTCTATCTCTCTGTCTCTCTCTCTCTCACTACGCACTCTCGACTCTCTGTTCGCACACTCTACGCAACGCTGTATCACTGTTCGTTTCGCGACTCTCTCTCTGCAACTCTTCTCGCGACTCTTCTGTTTGATCCCTGTTTACGCGATTCCCCCTTTCCGTCGGGATACCGCCCTTTACTACCCAATTTCACCTCATGGCCCTTCTCTGATGCGTCATTAATGTTTATTTGCGACGCATCGCCTTCGTCTTACCATTTCGCTGCGCCACTCACACACATATTTACACTTTCATAATCACTTACACACGGATCATTCATACATCCCACATATAAGTATTGCCTGAATATGAGCCTTCCCCTCCACGGAACAATAGTCTCATCAACTACAATATCTGGTCCGGGTAAAAATATTCTTTCGTAGTTGTCTGTCAGCATCTGTACCAATGGCAACACTTTCCCCAGTCGATTAGTGGGTTCTACAACTTCGTTGTTTGCACAATGTTTATTAACGGAATAGTCGCGGTGGAGGCTTAAGCAACTAACGCGCGGCACGAAGCTGCTGGGTAACTCGAAGCAACGCGATGACGAAAAAGGAGGCACACTGACAAGCACGTTAACAGTTTATTTGAAACACGCAACACACACACAAGAGTACAATGAGTCAAAGGGACAGGAGTACACACAGTCAACCAAAAAAATAATGTCACAAAAAAATAAAGATAACGTCACTTAAGTTTTGATAGATAATAGGTTAGTCTGCGGAGCACAGACAGAGTAGAAAAGCAAAGAAAAGAAGCTGCGTAAGCACAGGCAAAACGAAAAAAAGGCAAGTGATCGCACTCGATGTATCTCGTTGGGAAGCATATACCACACTACTGGCGGCCGAGCAACGGCCAAATTCGACCTCGACCTCCCGAACTCTCTCTAACGCGAATGCTCCATATATTGTTTTTATGTACATAGGTCTCTCTAGGCGCGTAGAGATAGTTCGGTCGAGGCTCAAGCCTTAACCGGGCGGACGCAGGAGTCGAGGCTGCGGGGGGACAAATGAGCTCGCCGCGGAGGAACAATACATACTGCGCTCGTAACCGACACTCGAGAGCGCGCGCTAGTGCGGCGCCAATATGAGCTGCGCAGCGCGGTTTTCAAACGCACAATGTATGTTTGATAAGTATGTATGTATGTATAAAAGTATGATATTTCGAATCGATTCCGCGACATTTTACTGCGGGGAAACGGAATATTATAAAGTGGATTCGTCGACCAACATTTGATCAGTGGCGCTTGCACTAAACCCATCAAAATTAATAGTCCAAGAAATCTTTTGATTACCTCGGCATTTGTGGGTTTCCATCTATTCATTCGCGCGTATTTGCTGCTGGCACTTTCACGTAATTTCTGCTCTGCATACGTGTTTGTTTCCGTAACCATAAGGTCAGTTACTTGCTAACTCAGGAAAACAGACAGAACTTTACCCGCTGTAATGTTGGAACTTAGGTCCACAAGCAGTCCACTTCTCCCGTTGAATTCAAATAATTTTTGTTTTCCGGTGAACTCCTTCTACTGGGCGTTATCAAATAAACCAACAGAATCAGTCTGTTCGTTCTCTTCCATAGCCAAGCCTTCTGACAGGTCTTCAAGCTCTTTACTATCATATAAACTTTCATCTTCCGGGCTTGAATTTGAGGCAAAATTGTCAACTTCTCTTGAATACCTGGCTACTTCTTCGTCACTACTCGACTCACTTTCAACTACACTTTTGCGCTGTCTCACAAACATTTGTGGGACAGAACAACACTTTGAGAAAATACTGGAACAGTACTGATTGGGAATGATACGGTAGGTTCCTTACAAGGAAAAATAAGAAGCCAAAGTGGCCAATAGAAAGGCAGGAAAGAAGGTTGAGCATATGCAGTAATGAAGGATCCCAATGGATTGTTCATTGTGAACACTATGCATGAGAAATGTGGATTGTGTATGACGTTGGGGCAATCAGTGGTTGATTAGTTGGGATTAGGCAACGCCAAGATTTGCAAAAAGGGCTAGACGTAATGAGACATGCAGTATGCAAGGATAACGGGACAGAATTATTATGCACGTTTGCGTGAACAGCTTGGTTTGAAGCGACACGATGTCGTACACTATTGAAAATTATATTAGAATAAAATTGTACATGGTCGTTTTGGGTCATTTCTACGCAATTTCGGAAGACGAAGGGATTAACTTATTCAGGGGATGTGTAAGGGTCGGTTCGGCAAGAAATTTTTACAATAGGGGATTAGTGGAAGAGATTACAGAACGATGCAATAAATGTGCGAAGTTATTAAAGTTAATGAAAAATTCTACTGAACTGAATGAAGGTTCTGGTACTTTATATGCATTCTGTAAAATAAAGAAGGTTCAATGATGACGACGTCATGTGACCGACTGCTATATTGCATCGTATCGCTCTTGCGACTTATCGCGCTGCTTACACTCCGAGTCTGGGATTTGGGCCATCGGAGAAACTCTACCGATTCACGCTGGGCGACAAACGTGTTAAGTGCCGTAGTTACTCGGGGGCATTGGGAGTTGTCGAGCAAGTAAAAAACGGAAAGCTCAACTACGTTTGCATTCTTTGCGTCGGCCAGGGCTACAAAATGACTATTGTTACCCCCCCACACACACCACAAAAGTGAACGAAACTCCGATAACAATCGTATTACTAATGACACGTCACTAATAACAAAGTGCGGAAACTGGAGGATCAATAAGCTCCTGGAAAGAAACGAAGGAGGGTCAAAAATCAAAATGAACAATAGTCCTCCTCCGATGACACTGTCATCGGAGTGACGATGCCGGCGACATCAACGCCCGTTGCAGCTAAGCCTAGCGTTGCAGGTGTCGCACTGATGGGCACAAAAGTTGTGCTGCGCACAGAAGAGGATATGGAGGAAAATCCCTAACTCACAACAGGAAAACAGTGTACGTTGGAAAGCTTCCCAACATGCAGGATCTCCTCAAGGAGGCGGGAGGCAAGACGAGCTTGCAGCGACAAGTGGATGTCGCTGCGGCTTTGCAATGCATACGGGTCATTCCATGTCAAATTTTCGAAAAAATCGCTGATTTGCACAACTTTGAAAACTAAAAAATCTTAAAAATCGCTGAACCCCCATTTATTTTTGGCTCAATTTTTTTTCTAAGGTACCTCTAACTAATCTCAAAAGATGCTGAAATTGTCAAGAAGGGGTTTTTTTTCTTTCAAAAGATAAATTTTTGAATTGATACAAGTGTATTTATCGTTATTTCATTCAGTATGTTCCAAAGAAAAAAAAATTCATATCTTTTGAAAGAAAAAAAACCCCCTCTTGAAAATTTCAGCATCTTTTGAGATTAGTTAGAGGTACCTTAGAAAAAAATTTGAGCCAAAAATAAATGGGGGTTCAACGATTTTTAAGATTTTTTTGTTTTCAAAATTCTGCAAATCAGCATTTTTTCGAAAAATTTTTTTATAATAATTTTTTATTACAGTTCCAAGTATGCTCTTTAAAAGAAATTGTGGCCCATTTCAGTAACTATAATAGTTCTCGAAGTATTTAAAAAATAAGATTAAAAAACTGGAAAAATGGCAACATTTTCAAGTTCGCATAACTTCCAAAAAAAATTTTTTTAATTTTTCTCCTTTCGCACAACTTTGTTTTATGATAAAAGAAAAGTTCTGACCAAAAGTCATCCAATTCAAAATTGTATTTATCGTTATTTAATTCAGTATGTGCCAAAGAAAAAAAAATTTTCTTTTCAGAATTCAAAAATTCATGTCTTTTGAAAGAAAAAAAACCCCCTCTTGAAGATTTCAGCATCTTTTGAGATTAGATAGAGGCACCCTAGAAAAAAATTTGAGCCAAAAATAAATGGGGGTTCAACGATTTTTAAGATTTTTTAGTTTTCAAAATTGTGCAAATCAGCGATTTTTTCGAAAATTATTTTCACAATAATTTTTTACTACAGTTCCAAGTATGCTCTTTAAAAAAAATTGTGGCCCATTTCTGTAACTATAATAGTTCTCGAGATATTTAAACAATAAGATTAAGAAACTGGAAAAATCGCAACATTTTCAAGTTCGCATAACTTCCAAAAAAAATTTTTTTAATTTTTCTCCTTTCGCACAACTTTGTTTTATGATAAAAGAAAAGTTCTGACCAAAAGTCATCCAATTCAAAATTGTATTTATCGTTATTTAATTCAGTATGTGCCAAAGAAAAAAAAAATTTTTCTTCAGAATTCAAAAATTCATATCTTTTGAAAGAAAAAAAACCCCCTCTTGAAAATTTCAGCATCTTTTGAGATTAGTTAGAGGTACCTTAGAAAAAAATTTGAGCCAAAAATTTATGGGGGTTCAGCGATTTTTAAGATTTTTTAGTATTCAAAATTCTGCAAAGCAGCGATTTTTTCGAAAATTTTTTTCACAATAATTTTTGATTACAGTTCCAAGTATGCTCTTTAAAAAAAGTTGTTGCCCATTTCTGTACCTATAATAGTTCTCGAGATATTCAAAAAATAAGATTCAGAAACTCGAAAAATGGCAACATTTTCAAGTTCGCATAACTTCTAAAAAAAATTTTTTTAATTTTTTTCCTTTGACAGGACTTCGTTTTATGATAAAAGAAAAGTTCTGACCAAAATTCATCCAAATCAAAATCGGTCGATTCCAACCACTGGTCGATTTGACATGGAATGACCCATTGGCATTTGAGTCGCTCCGATTCTCAAATGTCTGTCTGAATTGGGCCTGTTGGGATCCATCGCATCCCCACTTTGTAATTAATTGCAATGTTTCGCACTCCATGTCAGCCAAAGTTCTCACTACTTCTTCGAGATGTAAAAGTAATCGGCCAGCAGTGTGGTTTACTAAATCTTGGAGATTAATTTCGGCGGAAGTAGCTGTCACTTTATACGAGGCAGGAACAGGGTAGTGTAGGATTGTTTGGTGGCTGAGAGGGTAGTGGGGGTAAAGTTCTTAAATCCCAAGTGAAATAATGAAAACTACACGATTAAATCAATGTAAGTACAAAGCTCGTATTCGTTGTTCGTAATCCGTAGGTCGTAGGTCGTAATTTCGTGTCCGTTCGTCTTCGTAGACTTTCTTCGACAGTCGCAGGTCTTAACGATTCGAACGTTCGGCACTCGTACAACGTTATCGCCTCGGGTTCGTCGCACGCACGCACGCACACACACTTTCGTACTGCCTCCTTGATAATCCTATAAGTACCAAATAAGCGCCACATGTAATATTCCAAGGTAATGATGAAAGAATATAAAATAATAACTGTTGGTATTGGGTGAGTAAGATATCACAGAGTACTTGATGTAAATGGATACTTTATTATCTCCCACGTGCGCGTATGTATGTGCCAAGTGAACTGCATGGTAAGAATAAATGCCTCGTGCGCCACAAGAGTGGGGATCACTACGCTGTGCGTCAAACACCTATCAATCCCCCACTTTTGACGCACATCCTATGTCATCATACAATCTTATTTTCTTAACATGTAACGCCATTACATCGTAGGATAATGCTTTGGTGAATATGTCTGCAACGTTATCATCCGATGCAATGTACTTTAACTTAATTAATCCTTCTTCATATTTCTCTCTAGTTATGTGGTAGGCAATATCTATGTGTTTTGTTCCATACCTCTCCACTCTATTTAACGTAAAATCAATTGCTGATTTGTTGTCGCATCTAACTAAATACGGTTTGCATTTTACATTCACAACGATAATTCGCTGCATCTCTTGAAATAACATTTTCAACCACATAGCATCCCTCACAGCCATTTCTAGAATCACATGCTCGGCCTCCATTGTAGAGGTTGATATGCTCCTTTGCTTATTCGATTTCCACGCAACTGGGTTTCCACCGTAGAATGTAACCGTACCGCTATACGAGTGCCTGTCGTCCGGGTCCGCCGCCCAATCGGTGTCGCTAAATATTTCTACTTCTTCTTCATTTTTACTATACGTTAATACCTCAGACCCGCCCGCGCCATCTTGGTTGCCTTCAGGAACATGTTGTCCTTGAAATATGGGTGATCGATGAAGGCGCCCGGCCAGTTTCGCTTCGAGGTACGAATGCTCCTTTTTGAATTCGAGAGTTTCCCGTGTTTGTTCTGACCAAGACGGCACGTCAACCAGGGAGACCAACGTGTTAGACCCATCCGGAAGCACCGCCAAGGCTTCCAGCTCTTCAATGCGAGAGAGTTGACTCCTGAACTTTAACTGCAGGTCGGTCGGTAGGCAGGAAGGAGACGAAGCCCGTAACATTTTCTTCTGCCTCTGAGGGGCGACCTCCACGGTGAGATTGGATGATTGCTCCTGGCTCATGATATTTATGAGTTTCGCTACGAGAGTGAACAGAGTGATTAACGTTTCACTGCGAGAAATGAAAAGTGAGAACCACCGGGAGAACCGAGTTGTGAACCACTGGGCGGGTTGATGTACACTGGTCACCACTGAGTCGACACGTGAGAGAAGGGTCACTGGTGAGGTTGGGGGGTCATCTTGATTTGAATAAGCCGTCGATTTTAAATACCACAATAACCATCCATGATCCGGCTCGAAGGACCAAAATATTGGGGAATGGGGAAATGGAAGTTTTGGGACACACCAAAATGGGAGAGGAGGTATTGAGAAGACCAGAAATGAGTGAAGGGAAATCTAAGGGGAATTAAATGCCAGATCTTTTAGACCGTGGAGGATATATTATGGTATTTACATTGAGTATGTTCAACAGAGTACGGACCCTCGTGTCCGAGAATGTGGTTGCCCACTTTTAGCCATGATTACAATCAAATGAGTTTGTATAAATGTCTTATGCAAAAGTGCATAAGAGTGGTGCCGGCCACACACCAATTCGCTGCAAATGAGTGATACGGAATTGGGATGCTTACATGAGTGCGATGATACAGATATTACCGGCGATGATTGCGAAAGGTTCGGGATACAAGGAAACACGTGTGACTCCTATGTAGACTCGAAGCGGAAAGAGATAGAGACCGTTGCCGAACCGGTCTCGTGCGCTGGAAAATCTACGGAAGTTCCCGGGGTCACACGGGATTCCCCGAACAGGTGTTTTTATATGTAAGCGAAATGATGACTAGTGAAGTGCTGCCGCGGATGAGAGATATGAAAAGCAGCTCGCTGTGCTGCGCAATGCTTAATCCTAAACAGTCGCAGATGTAATTTTTGTGCCTCAAAATTGAAAAATTATAAGTGTATTTATCGTTATTTCATTCAGAAAGTGCCAAAGAAAAAAAATGTTTATGAGTGTGTTGTATCGACGGCGACGATGCGGTCATTCAGGACGAAGCAAAATTTTCAACACAAGTCTAAAATTCTTTCCGACGTTTCGATCCGAATCGGGATCCTTTTCATGGAATGGAAATTTATGTCTGTAAAATTAATATCGGATGAAAACAAAATCAAAAAATGGAAATGAAAATTATTAGGTACATTACAATGGAATATATATGAAATGTGAGAACAAGGCCAGTGTATTGAAATCCAAGTGAATTGTACTTACGATCATTAAACTTTGTCGTCCTATGTAATGCTCAATGGTTTTTTCTATTGTTAAACGGTAATAAAGTTGTTAAGACGAGATTAAGGGAAACTATTTAAAAATTTTTAACTGCAATAATCGTCGTGAATCCGACCAGTCCGTCGGTATTATCCCTGACCTTCACCCAGCACATGTTGATTGTTGTGCGTTCCTGGTCCGACTAAACGACAAGGTATATGCCGACTGTGTAACCGACCTATATCTTACTTATTCATTCCCCCTCCAATCACTCTTCCCGGAATGAGAGGTCTTACAGGTGTTGGTAGATCCTCGTCTTAATACATAGGCACGGTCTCAAGTAACAGTGTCGATCGTACTTATTGCGTATAATTCGATCTTGTTGTGTAAGGAAATTTTGCTAAATCGTCAAATCGTTAAGTACGGTAATGCGGAGACCAAAAATGACAATATTTTAAGGCCAAACGGGATTGAACCCACGATATTATTCCCAAATTATGAGGCTTAATGAATTTAGTGTGAATAAAAGTAATTAATTTAACTTGGCGAAAAATCCAAACATTGCAAAAAACAAACGACTAAATGAAAAGCACAAAATTATAGATACCATAAGAATTATACAACTATGCTTAGAAAGAATACTAAATGTGCATATGAAACGTCTGTACATGAACCAATGCTTACTACCTTCAACTAGTGTATGGTGTGGTTCGTTTCCATACTCCATGGAACACCCCCCACTCCAACTCTAGGAGGTCAATGTTACGTCTCATTTTGTTAATGAGTCCGGATCTTTAAACTGAAATAAACTCCGGATGGCCAGCATCCCGCTGGCACCTTACACCGGGCGTTTACCAGAACTTGACTACCTTCCGAAGGTTAGTCAACCTCACCGAAAGCATAAGGCTAAACGGTGGAAAAAAAAGAAATGAATAGCAAATTAATTAGAAAAGAACAACGAAGGAAAAATATGAGCTGTTATCCAAAAAATTAACAAACAACCCGAGACAAACCATCACACAAACCCACACCCAATAAAGGGAGTTCCCACGCACCCTCCAAAGTCCGCTGACAAGATAGAACGCAAAACCAAACCACTCAGAAATAAGAAATTTTGTAAAAGATACACACCAATCAGAATTGAAACTCAATAATGTTAAACGAAATCAATGAATATTTGAAACAAGACCAAAATGTAGTTGGACGCATGAGACTAAACGAAAAATCATATTCTAAAATCAAATGAAATAAACCATTGTCCTCATATATCCCATAGATGAAAACCGGGAATCACTGTTCATTCAAACAGGTGAATGTAATAATCATAGACAATAAGTTTTTCGTACTTAAGATTTACACAAGTACTATGACGTATGATCTCGATTGTCTCCTGGAACTTTCGTAGCGTCTGGTCTGTTTGTGTATCTAAAATTTCTGCATTAGTGAAATCAAAGTGGTCGTCCTCGTCTATTATGTGTTTGGTCAGGGCCGTGTATTGACTGGCGTTACAAAATGTATTTCTTTGATGTTCTTTAATCCTAGTATGGAACTGTCTGGCTGTTTTGTGCTTATTGTCTATGATATCTTTGTTAGGCGGAAAGAACTTTTGGAGGATACGCGGGATACTGTATATTACGTGCAAATTGTGCTTGCGGAAAATACGAGCTATATTATTTGACAAGATATGTCGGAACGTCGGAAAGAATTTTAGACTTGTGTTGAAAATTTTGCTTCGTCCTGAATGACCGCATCGTGGCCGTCGATACAACACACTCATAAACTAGTGATTCGGTCGCTAAGTATACTTATTTTTCGAAAAAAAATGTTTCTTTTCAAAATTAAAAAATTTATATTTTTTGAAAAAAAACCCCTTTGGAAATTTCAGGATCTTTTGAGATTAGTTAAAGGTACTTTAGAAAAAAATTTAAGCCAAAAATTTAACGGCTGTCAGAGATTTTTAAGATTTTTCACTTTTCAAAATTCTGCAAATCGGCGATTTTTTGGAAAATTTTAATCACATAATTTTTTATTACAGTTCTAAGTATCCTCTTTAGAAAAATGTGTGTCCCATTTCTGTAACTATAATAGTTTTCAGAAAAAAATTTTTATAATTGTTTTCCATTGGCAGAACATTGTTATATGATAAAAGAAACGTTCTGACCAAAATTCATCCAAATCAAAAGGGATCGATTCCAACCAAATCGATTTGACATGGAATGACCCATCTGCAAGTTCAATGCAGGCGTTTTCAGCTATGCCAACTTGTCTTCTGCCGCTAGTATCTCGTCCAGAAAATACTTTCACAGACCATGTATACCCTTCGCTAGAGCACAATTTAAAAAGTTTCATACCATATTTATTACATTTCGTTGGTATGTACTGTCTAAATATTAATCGCCCCCTCCAAGGAACTATTGTTTCGTCGATTACAATATTTTCACGTGGCGAAAACAATTCTTCATAATTGTCTTCTTCATAATCAATAGCTTTATCAGTGGCAAAACTTTTCCAATTCTGCTACTCTCTTCTATCATTTCATTATTTGCAAAATTCAAGCTTGCTAACAGTAATTCGAAACGATTACGGGACATCTTGCTGCGCGGAAATGGAAAGCTGTAGAGAGGATCTATTGAGCAACATCTAACGACCGGTGTCTTTTTTTTTTTGGTTTCGATGGGGAATCTTGAGAAAGACATCAACGACCCCGCCGGGAGTTGCCGATAGTGTCGGATTTCGCTGACAAAACCCACACCGGTACTCTCTACTGGGTGGAAGGAGATACTCCGGCGTCGCGCAAGCATTTTAACATGAAAAAGCCTTTTAACATCAAAAAGAGGACACTACGTTTGGCGATAGTGAGTACTACTTAATTATTGAGCTGGTTTCATGTTTCACTTGTACCTTTTCATTAACTTGGCTCATTTTTAAAGTTTAAAAATTTACAACTGTTCCTAACTTTACCAGTTGTTAACGCATTGGTTAATTTACAGACATAAAATTTCATTCCCTGAGGAGGATCCAGAACGAGGATCGAAATATTGGAAAGATATTAGTTTTGTTGTGAAAACATAGTCGTCCTGATTATCCGATACATGGCGGAGGAGAAATAACATATTTGTTAGAGTTGAGCACATCTACGTGCCTGCGTGCGAGGTAAATGGCGCGCATGCGCGTCTGCGCCGGGGCACCGACGACCGGCTCGCGAGAGGGAGTAACGCTCTCTTCCACCGGTGAACGCCATGCGACTCGGATGTGAATACGGACTGATTGTTGTATGATACGTGTACTTGTGACAAATTACTTAAAATATATTTCTATTGTTCGTATTAAACCACCTGCAAACTCATTAAAACCTATCAGGTTATGGGCCCAGGTACGATTCCACCGCGCTAGAAAGATAAAGAAAAGTACAAGTGCGGGTATCAAAAGTGAAACACGTGGCCGCCATGAATCCAAATCAAATTCAGAAGCTGGGAGAAAAGAACTATGAATCATGGAAAATCCAGCTGAAAAGTTTATTAATCTATAACGAATTGTCGTCGTACACAAATGAAACACAAGTAAAAACTCAAGAAAACGCAGGTGAGTGGGCAAAAAGAGATCAAAAGGCGCTGGCCTTGATCTTGCTGAGCGTTGAGGAAAGTCAACTAAACTATGTAAAGAGGGCCGTCACATCAAGTGAAGCGTGGAAGAGCCTGCAACGAGTGCACGAGTCCAAAGGTCCGGTAAGGAAGGCTGCCCTGTATAGAGAGTTATCCAGAATTAAAAAAGATCCATATCAGACGATGACGCAGTACTTGAGCTCTTTCCAGAACAAACTCGAAAGACTTGAAGAAGTGGGGGTCAATTTCCCAGACGAGCTAGCGTCGATAATGCTGCTCGGATCGTTACCGGCAGAGTACGAGAATTTTGCGATCGCAATGGAAACACGTGACGAGCTCCCTAACCTAGAAAGCCTCAAGATAAAATTAATAGAAGAGGAGGCAAGAAGAGGACAGCAAGAGGATATCATACTAGATGATATACAGCAAAACACTGCCATGGTCACAAAAAGGAAATTTGTAAAATACCACAGGGATAAACCAAACAGAACCGACCAAGGGAAAAGTAGATTCAATGGAACATGCAACATTTGTAATAAATATGGGCACTGTGCAAGGGACTGCTATTCGAAGAAGGCAAATGCTACAAGAACGACAAATGATGCAATGTTCAGCACAGCGCTGTATAACTCTGAAGACAAGTCAGACGTTTGGTACTTGGATAGCGCCTCTACAGCACACATGACAAATAAGAAACAGAAATTTGAAGCTTTAACTGCCCAGCACAGTGACGTATACACAGCCACGGATGACAAAGTGCCTTCGGTAGGGACAGGGAAACTGAACATTGAAGTAAGCGTCGAAAACAAGTACAAGAATAAGGTCCAATTAAATGAAGCAATCTTAGTGCCCACCTTCAAGACTAATCTGCTCTCTGTTTCGAAAATTGCAAAAAAGGGGTACACAGTGTCCTTCTACAGTGACTGTGCCAAAGTGCGACGACCCGATGGTACTATTGCACTGACTGCAAAGGAAAAGGATGGTCTCTACGTAGTGCAAGAAGTCCCAAACCACAGGGCAATGATGCAGAAAGAAGAGGCCGGTGCGCTGATGAAATGGCACAATAGGCTGGGGCACCTTAACTTTAATGACGTACGAAAGCTAAAAGCAAAGAACATGGCAGAAGGGATAAAGGATAACCTGGAGAACATTAATCCAGTCTGTGAGACATGCAACAAGGCCAAAATACACCAACTACCGCATGTGTCCTCCACCTCTAGGCAACGTAAGGTGCTAGAACTAATACACAGTGACATTTGTGGGCCATTCAGTGTTGAGTCGTTAGGGGGAGCACGATATTTTATAACTTTTATAGATGATTACAGCAGATATATACACATAAAACCGTTAAAGAGAAGGTCCGAAGCACTGGATGCCTTCAAGGAATATAAGGCATATGCAGAGAAATTTACAGGCAACCAAATAAAGGCACTAAGGACAGACAATGGAAAAGAATATCTGTCAAAGGAATTTACACAGTTTCTGAAAAGCGAAGGGATCACGAGACAGCTAACCGTGGAATATACACCTCAGCAGAATGGGATAGCTGAAAGAGCCAATCGAACTCTTGTGGAAATGGCCCGCTGCATGCTGCTCCATACAGCACTACCCATATCATTGTGGGCTGAGGCCATAAATGCAGCAGTGTATATAAGAAACCGGTGTCCAATAAAACCTATCAATATTAATAAAATTTTACTGTAATGTTTGTTGCTCAACCTTATATCATGCGATATAGAAATTAAATGAAAGCCCTTTTTTGGTTGAGTAAATGACACTTATATTGCTATCCTCTACATGTTTCGATACATCTTGTGTATCCTCATCAGGAGTCTGTGTACATTGATAATATAATTGTATAAACATATTCGTTACAAATTGTTATTCTATTTAGCTTAAAATATTACCAAAAGACTTACGCAGTGTGTGTCGTGGTGCGTGTGTATATGGTTGTGTAGGTGTACGTGTATGTTATACGCTTTGTTGTGTTACATTTTTCCTATCGGGTGTATCTTCTCCCGTGAGCGTCTTCCTCAGGTGGTAACGATATGACGACTAATTACTCGGACCGTGTATATGCAATTTGTCCGTTCGAATTGCTTAAGTGGGGGTCTCAATTTGGTGTTCCTTTTCCCCGTCAGATGGCCGTCTAGATGTACTGTGCGTATGTGTCGATGTGTGTGTTATGTAGATGTACAGTGTAAGTGTGTCATGTATGTGTGTTCTTCTGAAATTCAGGGCCGTACTTGTGACCCTCCGCTTTTGATTTTTACTAAAACCGGTGAGTCCCAAGTATATACCATCGCGGGCGGTCCTTACTCTGTTCTGTATTAGAACTTATTGCGCCGAACGGGAATTTAAATTGCATCAAAAAAATTTTGAGATTTTTATATTGACATTGAAGTGTGCTATCACCCTCCGATGATTGTGTCACAATATCGGGGGGTGGTAGCATAAAGCATCATACTGCCACTTCATTACTAGGTTTCCTAAATCTATTTTATGTATATATATGTGTCCTTAACATAATAGCCGAAAATATTCTAAGTTTTTACAATGAAATTTTGAAAAGCTTAAAAACTAACAGGAGTGTGCTATCACCTCTCGATGAGTACGTATACTATCGAGAGGTGGTAGCATAAAGCGTACTACCGCCACTTCCTGGTGAGGTATGAGACGTTTGTTTATGGGTAACGAAATGGGTTATTGATTGTGTTTGAAGTCTGTTGATGTAACTGTGTGAAAAACGTTGTTAATTGTGTCTGAATTCTATTGACATATTGAAAGGAGGATGTATTGAAAAAGGAATAATTTATGTTTGAGCTCTATTGATAGATTTAATAATGGTTATGTTTAAATTCTATTAAAATATGGAAAATCGATTAATTTGTAATGGTTATATCCGAATCTGTAATGTTATCCGCGGTAATGTTTTCATTGCAAATGACGGGAAGATAAATGTTGCTCAGATTGTTAGTGTCCGTTTTTAAATTTACTGTTGTTTCTTGTTGAATGTATATCATCTCTTTAATTAGTCTCTTATTATAATTTGGTTCTATGTCTAGTATTGTAGTTTCGCGATAATTGAAAATATGGTCTGTTTCTAATGTGTGTTTTGTCAAAGCTGTGTGTGAGGAAACTGGTTGATTCATATTAGTTTTGTGTCCGGTAATCCTATTTTTTAAACACTGTTTTGTTTGTCCTATGTAACTCTTTTCACAACCAAGGCACGGAATTTTGTACACCACGTTTGAAATTTTTTCCTTGGGAGTTTTATCCTTAATCTTGCTGAAAACTGCCTTGTACAAATTCATTGGTGTTG
Source organism: Anoplius nigerrimus (assembly GCA_914767735.1). NCBI lineage: Eukaryota > Metazoa > Arthropoda > Insecta > Hymenoptera > Pompilidae > Anoplius > Anoplius nigerrimus. The sequence continues at coordinate 278,022 of CAJZBX010000922.1, forward strand.
TAAATATTGTACTGATGTTATAGAGTTTCAGCGTATTTTTAATTTTTTGGCCGAGGCCATGTACATAAGGAAGTACTGCGGTGGACAATGGTCTTATCTGTTCCCTGACCTTGTTGTTTAAAGAGTTATATAGTTTATCTGTTCTATTCTCTTTTTGCAACTGAATTAATTTCCTCGGATAATCATTATTAAGTAAATCTGTTTCTGCTATGTTGAGAGAATCTGGTCTATGTAAAGGATCTGAGAGTTTGAGAGCTCTATCTATTGTGTTTGCAATCAAGTTAATCTTTTGTGTGTGAGGATGCTGAGACTTGAAGTTGAGGTACCTTCCTGAGGCGGTCGGTTTTTTGTACCATTTATAAGATATGTTGCCATTGTTATTATTAATAAGTAAAATGTCCAAAAAACTGATTGTGTTATTACTTTCTATTTCGTATGTGTACTTTAACCTGTTACTATAATTATTGAAATGTTGAAGCATTGTCTCTATCTTGTTTTCGGGAATCTCTAATATAATGTCATCTACGTACCGTTTTAAGAAGACCGGTTTATATGGAGCTTTTCTCATTAGATCTGATATTACATATTCCATTGTTAGGTTAGCAAGAGTAGCTGATACCGGTGAGCCCATCGGCGAACCAAAAATTTGTTTGTAAATTTTACCTTTAAATGAAAAGTAAGTCGAATTCAGACACAACCTGACCGCCTCCAACAGTTCTTTAAGTGGTATAGGAGACGTATCCCTTAATTGAGCCCATCTTGGTTTCACACATTTTAGGATTAAGTCGGATTCTAAGTTCGTATATAAGGAAACTACATCAAACGAGACAAGTTTGTTACTTTCGGGTATGTGGTATTGGGGTATCTCTTTCGCAAACTGAAAACTATTATTGATATCGTATTTCGTGCGTCCTATTGTTGGTTGTAATAACTTTACTATAAATTTAGACAATTTGTATGTTGGTGCGTTAATGCATGAGACGATAGGTCTTAGTGGGTTATTCTGTTTGTGTATCTTTGGCAGTCCGTAGATTCTCGGTGTGGTGAATGCGTGGTTCATTAAGTACTTTCCCGTTTTTTCGCTGACATATTCCTTTTTTACCCATTTCTTAATTAAATTGTTAACCTCTGTCTGTATTTTTGAAGTAGGATCAGATTTCAATTGTAAATACGTAGTTTGATCAATTAATAGTTCGTTCATTTTATTTTCATAATCTGTTTTTTCAATAATAACTGTAGTATTGCCTTTATCCGCTTTTGTTATTAACAAGTTTTCATTATCCTTCAAAAATTTGTTTGTTTGTCTGATTTGTCCCAGAAGTTCATTATTAAATCTATTTGAGTTTGTGATTTTACTTTTATGTTCAATGATATTATTTACAATGTCTGATCTTACTCTGTTTTTACAATCTTTATCTAATTTAACAATACTGGTTTCGACGCTAGCTATTATGTCTGTTACTGGGAGATTTTTTCGATTATACGGGATGCTAAATTTCGGTCCGAGCGCAAGAATTTTTGTAACATGATTTGGTATTGGTGTATCAGTCAAGTTTTTTATCCAGTTTCTATGATTGGTTTCTGTTTGGTTGTCAGTCTCGTAACGTCTGTTCGTTAGTCGGTGTAGTCCGTTTAGTTTGTTGTCTAATTTCTGTAATTTCCAGTTTTTTGTTTTTTCATCTATGTGTGTGAGAAAATTCATGTACAGATTCCAATCATTGTAATTAATTAAATTTTGTAAATACCTTAGACTTGTGTTATATTTCCTATTGAGCGTATTTTCATAATGTAAAATTTTAATAAAATTAATTTAATTTAATAAATTTTAATAAAATTTTACATTATGAACGATTAAAGGTAATAAAAATATAATAGAAAAAATTTAATAATTCATTGCTGTGTGATATATCCTAAAGCATGGATCAACACATAAAGCTACATGACATTCTTTACATTCATATCCAGTTTCTCGACGAATGTTGTGTTTACAGCATACTGCATATCTTTGCAAGGGTTGTTTTATGCCCCATTGAGGCGACCCAGGAGAATGTTCACAGTACTTTTATTTAAATGTCTTGTACATAACGTGCTGCGCTTCTTAGTCCTACAGTGGTTCGACTCCTACTCAATCAGTCGAACGCTGCTTGCACTTTCGGTAGTTCGATTCTTACTGCCGCGCTCGCGGCATGATCGAATGGGCGCCGACGACCCCGACCGCCACTCAAGTCATCGCGCCACACTCTCCATGCCTACCGTATATTGTTTATACACTCGTCTTACATGCCAGCCTCTCGCTTATCTTACATCTTCGAGCAGGATTTTTTTTTAGAAGACGGATCAAAATAAGTACTGGGAAAATGCCCTTCAATAAGACGTAAAGGGGCCTTCAATATTTCTATTGCCATGGTACATGTGTGTACCTGATGTTCGTAGATATTTTCCAAATATTTCTATTATTAGTAATAAATGAAATGTCGCGAACGATAATTTTTTACCTGATTTGCATTTATATAATACATACGAGTTCCAAACACTTACCTCTAACAAATGAAAAAGAAATTGTTCATACCATTTATAGCTTCTTCAGATACATTCAATACAATGAGGGAGAGGGGGATAAGGGAGGGGCTGACCAGAAGGGCGGAGGAGGTTGTGAGAGACGTGAGATGTACGGTGAGGTGTGAGGGTGAAGGGGGAGAGATGTTCTGGCTGGCAAGGGGGTTGAGGCAGGGGTGCCCGTTGAGCCCTATGTTGTTTAACATCCTAATGGCGGATCTAGAGGAAAGTATGGAGAGAGGAAAGTGGGGAGGAATAGAGCTGGGGGACGGGAAGGTATACACGTTATCATATGCAGACAATGTGGTGGTGATGGCGGAGGAGGAGGAGGGTATGAGGACGTTAATACCGCGACTAGAAAAATATTTGGACAGAAAGGGCCTGGAGTTGAACGCTGAAAAGTCTAAGATAATAAGATTCGGGGGGGGGGGGGGGGAGAGAGAAGGAGAGTGGATTGGAGATGGAAGGGGAGGAAGTTGGAGGAGGTGAGGGAGACAAAATACTTGGGTTACGTCATTCAGCAGAACGGCAGTCAAAGGGCGCACATTAAGGAGAGGATAAAAAAGGCAGCAGCGGTGATGCGGGAGGTATGGGGGGTGGGGAAGAGGATGTGGGAGAGGGAATGGGAAAGGAGGGTATGGCTATTTGATGCTTTGGTGTGGCCGGTGCTGGGGTATGGAGTAGAGATATGGGGATGGAAAGAAAGAAAAGAGGATTTTTTGTTCTTTTGTAACAAAGTCATCTAAACTCGTCTGTCTTTTCCTGTTTCGTTCAGCAAGCAGTTGTCGATAACAAGATACCGCATCAATGACACTTGGTCTTGTCTTTGAACGTCTATGAAAATTTAAATCATTTTGTACAAATTGATCCATAATTTCCGTTATTGTTGGTAAACTTTTTTTTAGAAAATCCATTGAGAGTTCCCTTCGCTCCTCATCTTCAGAAACGCTAACTTCGTCGTCTTTGTGCACTTGTTGTTTTACGAATTCTTTATGATCGTCGTTGGAAAGACTGTCACCAGTTGTAACGTGCAGTAATTCTTCAATATCCTGCGCATTTATATTATCCAACCCAGCCCCTGTCTTTTTACCCTAATGCTGGCGGATATGGATGAGGAGCTGGAGAGGGGGGGTTGGGGAGGGGTACGGGTGGGGGGCTGTGTGGTGAGGTCGTTGGCGTATGCCGACGACGTGGCGGTGTTAGCGGAGGACGAGGGGGGGATGAGGGCCGTGATGGCAGGATTAGAAGGGTATTTTGTAAAGAAAAGGCTAACGGTGAATGTCGAGAAGTCTAAGATCATGAGGTGTAGGGAGGGGGGAGGTAGATGGAAGAAGGTGAGTTGGAGGTGGGCGGGAAGGGAAATTGAGGAAGTGGGAAGGTTTAGGTATTTGGGGTATTTGGTGAGGAGGGACGGGAGGCAGGACGAGCAAGTAGAAGAAAGGGTGAGAAAGGGGGCGGCGGTAATGGGACAGGTGTGGGGATTGGGAAAGAGGATTTTCGGGGGAGACTGGGGAAGAAGGTTGTGGATGTTTGACAGGTTGATCTGGCCGGTTGTGAGTTATGGGGGTGGAGAGAGAGGGAGAAGGTAGAGGCTTTACAGGAGAGGTATTTGAGGTGGGTCATGGGAGTAGAAAGATGCACTCCGGGGTATTTGTTGAGGGAAGAATAACAGAGGGAGATGTTGAGGGGAAGGATGGCGCTGAGGGCGTGGGGATATGAGAGGAGGGTGGGGGAGGGAGGTGGAGGGGTGATAGCGCAGGCGTGTTTGAGGGAGATTAGGAGCAGGATGGGGCCAATGGAGGGAGGGAGCGGTTGGGAGGGGGAGAGGAGAGCCTTTTGGGAGGAAATGGGATGGGGGTTGGGGAGGGGGGCGAGGGAGATAAGAGGGGAGGAGATAGTAGGATGGGAAAAAGCGGAGCAGGAAAGGGACAGGTGGGAGAAGATAGGAAGGTCGCAGTGGAATCAGGAATATGGAGGGTGCAAATCCGGAGGAGTGCCGGAATATTTGAAGAAGGGCTGGGGGGAGGAAAGGTGGAGGAGAGTGGTGAGGTTCGGGCTGGGGAGTGGGCTGAGGGGGGGGGGGGGTATTGGATGGGGGAAGAGGAGAGGCTGTGCAGGGGGGGGGGGGGGCATTGAAACACCTATGGGAGGTATGTGTGAGGGGGGGGGGGGGGGTGGCAGGAGGCGTGGAGGTGGATGTTGGGGGAGGGGAGGGGGGAAGATATGTTTAGGGAGGTGGAGTGGAGATGGACGGAGGTGGAGAGGGGGGGGGGGGAGTGAATGTGCGTATGGATGGTTGGATGACTGGAGGGGAGAGAGAGAGTGGAAACGGGAGTCCCGGGGGGCGCGGGCCGGGGGGAGAGCGGGCGAGCGCGGGGGTGAGCGTGAGGGCGGGGGAGAGAGCGAGCGAGCGCGGTGGGTAGCGAGCGGGCGTGCGAGTGGGGGGGAGAGCGTGCAAGCGTGCGAGCGTGCGGGAGAGCGAGCGGCGAGCGGCGGAGGAATTGGGCGAGCGGGTGTAAGAGAGAAGCTGATTGTAAATAGGTGTAAATAGTGTAAGTAGGCTAAGTTAAGTTTAAGGTTAAGTTTAAGTAGTTTTGTAAGTAGCATAAGGTTGTTTATAATGGAAGTTGGTAAGGAGCTGTAACCCTTTTAGGGAACAGAATAAAGATTATTATTATATTATCCAACCCTGTTTCATCAGCTGGCTTGACAATTTCGTCGACATCAACAATGGATTCTCTTGTGTCAACATCTTTGCTTAGCTCCGGCCATACATTCTTCCATACTCCTTTCAAACATTTCTCGGTCACCTCATTCCAGGAGAGATTGATGTTGTCTACAGCATCCCTGATATTGTAGTTTTTTCAAAAATCTCAAATAGATTGTTTATCTTTTCCATCGGTTTTATCCATTAGTTGTCGAAAAGTCCGCCGAAGATAATGAGCTTTAAAATTTGCTATTACGCCTCGATCCATTGGTTGGATCAACGAAGTTGTATTTGGCGGCAGAAAACCACTTCTACTGGAATTCATGTTGTTAAGTCGAACAAATGCATTGGATGGCTTGGAGCATTATCAATCAAAAGTAAAGCTTCCGTTTCGAGTTTTTTTAATTTGCAGTAGCGTTTTACAGACGGGCAAAAATGTTCGGTAAACCAATTCTGGAAAATTTTCATAGCGTTCCAAAATTTTTTATTGGACTCCCAAATTACGGGTAAAGTTGACTTTGAAATTCCCTTCATTGCTCTTGGAAGTTTGAAATTATAGATAAGCAGTGGTTTTAATTTAAAGTCTCCATTAGCGTTACTACCCAGTAGAAGTGTTAATCGATCTTTTGTAGCTTTAAATCCTAATGCTCGCTTTTCCTCACGGGACAAAAACGTACGATTGGGCATTCTCTTCCAAAAAAGGCCAGTTTCATCGAAATTGAAAACTAATTCAGGAGGATAATTCACTCGTTTAATAATTGCTTTTAATGTCGCTGGAAAGGCAGCAGCTGCTTTTGTATCTCCACTTGCCGCTTCTCCAGTAAGCTGTATGTTATGAAGATTGCTTCTCTTTTTAAATCGGTCGAACCACCCTTGACTAGCGACAAAATTTTCACTGGCGTCGCCTTTCTCATTCTGAATATATTATAGTTAAAAACTGTTTTCGCTTTTTCCTATAATTGCTTGACTTAATGGCATATTGCGTTCAATTTCATTCTCAATCCAGATAGAAAGTCGTTTTTCCATTTCCTCAACCACATTGCTTCTAGAACGGAGAATTTTTGTTGCAGAAGTCGTTGTGGTTGTTGTTGCTAATGACACGATTTTTTCTTTATTTTTTAACCCTTTGCGCTCGAAGCGCTTTTCTCTCAGGCGAACCAGCAACTCGAGAGTAGTCAGCCGCTCCTGCTCATTTCATGAGTTCGTTATAGTTAACTTAAAATAATTTTAGACACAATAGAACACTTTAAATTCATATATTTTAACATTATACATATTTCTTAATTCAATAAAGGATATTTATTAAAGATTACGCTCTATAATTTTGCTTCGTATGGTATTTGATATAACAATCTCCAAGGTGCATTCTTGGCTTGTCGGGGCAAGTGTCACAGTAGTACACAGTTTGTCGTCTTTGGCCGGACGTTCGTTGGGAACAAACCATGCAATCCTTTTTTTATCCCATCAAAATAACATGCTGCTTCCCATTTAGTCGGATCCCTTCTGAAGTACTCTGTGAAGTAGAAGCTGTGCTAGGTTGTTTTTGGCGGAAGTCTCCTCTCAATTGATCAACCAACATTTTCAAATATTGCAGGTGACTAAGCGGCCGTTCGTTTCTCTGCTTCTTTACTGATTTATAAAGAATGTATGAATTTATGGAGCAGATCTCCAAACCCCAGAAAAATAGCTTACGCCACCATTTCACAGATTTTCTTAAAAAGCAATATGACGAAGCTAGTTGGTCAGCCCGATCTACACCACTCATAAATTTTATGTAATTTAGAATAACATTGGGCTTTTTTGTAACGACTTCCGTACCTCCTCGTAAAATCCTTCTTACGGAAGTTAATGCCGCATTACTCCAATTCGTCAAAGCCGTCACAATTCTCTTGTCCTTCCACGCAAGAACCAAAGTATTTCCTTTGCGATATGCATACGTGGATCGATTCGCAAATTTTGGCTTTCGAATTTCACATGGCAGGTGTTTTCTATTTGATATGATCGTCCCAGTTAAGTGGCAATTTTGTTTGCGTAATTCTTCCGCCAATATGTAACTGGTATAATAACGGTCCGTGAACATGTGGTGCCCCTGAGCACCGGGAAGTTTATCCAGTATCATTTTGTACAGATGCAGCGGTATTCTGGTTGATACCGGTAGATCGGGTCTTATCAAAGTCTCTGTTGTTAGAGATCCATAATACGGCAGAATACCACAAATGAAGCCGGTATTCGAATCTGCGAGCGTATAAACCCGAATACCCCATTTTGTAGGTTTCATTGGACTGTACGTAATAAATGCTATTCGACTTTTGAATTTTACAGTCGATTCATCCACACAAATATGCTGCCCAGGTACAAAATAATTCAAAAATCTTTCATTTATATAGTCAAGGAAACCAGATACTAACCGCAAACGGGTTCTAGGGTTTGTATTTTGTGAGGGAATTGTGTTGAGGTGAAGTCTCTAAAATATCTGACAAAATCGGTCTCTCGTAAACGTGCCTGAGTAAAACGGAATATAACTAGTGCCATTTTTCGACCAGTATTCTTGTATATTTGCCAACGGCATTGTTCCCATGTTTATAATTGTTGGAATTGATGGTGAAGAAGCACGTGTTTCTGAATCACTTTTATTTATCTTTAGCGCTATACATCCGTACACTGTCGCTAGCCGGAAGAGAGTGACCGAGCCACGCCGTTACTGTGCAGAGCACAGGAGAACAAAAGAAACAAAACATAAGCACACCGCTTCGCTCGTCACTTATTTACGCGGGAATACAAAAATCGTATAGTTGCATTCTAACACTCCTCCTCAACTATACTATTTTTACCATAAAAGAAAATATTATCTAATCTACCGTCTAAATCATACCGCACATTCCTCGCATTCTTTTCAATCTTACATGCTGTAATGGCTTAGTCAACAAATCCGCTAACATTGCTTCAGTTGGACAATACACATACGCTGTAATCTGTTTTTCTCCTAAATCTTTTACATAATGGTATTTTGTGCTAATATGCTTTGTCCGCTTATTATATTTATCCATATCTATTAAACTTATACAGCTTTGATTGTCTTCGTAGATAACAGTTGCTGTCTTTTGCTCCTCACCGAATTCCTCAAGCAGTCCCCTTAGCCACACAGCTTCCCTGCATGCCTCCGCCAGCGCCACATACTCCGCCTCCGTTGAAGATAGTGATACGCAGGTCTGCTTCCTACAAGCCCAACTTATTGTTCCTCCGTTAAATTTAAACACATACCCGCTGTTCGACTTTCTATCTCGTGCACTCTGTGCCCAGTCCGCGTCAGCGTATCCAACTAATACGTTCTCCTCCTCAATCTGTCCACTGCCCAACTTTAGTTTGACGTCCCTTGTGCCCTTTAAGTACCGCAACACTCGTTTTGCCTCTGTCCAGTCCGTCCTAGTTGGATTATTCATCTGTCTGCTGAGGATTGACACGCTTGCCGCAATATCTAACCTTGTGATGGTTGCTGCATATATTAATCCACCTATAATTCTTTGGTATATCTGCTTGTCCACAGGTTCCGACTTGTCTTCCATCGTTCCATATCCTGTGTCCAATGGGATCTTCGAAGCTTTGGCTTGTATCATATTAAAAGTTCTTAGCATTTTTTCAATATATGTTGATTGACTTATTGCATATATCCCATCACTGTCCCTTTCGATTTTTATACCTATGTAATAACTAATATCACCCAGATCGGTTAACTCAAAGTGTTCGTTTAAACTATTAAATAACTTTATCATATACTCTATGTTCTCGCGCGCTATAATAATATCATCTACATATACTAATACATAAATCTTATAGTTACCACTATATTTTACATATAAACATGAATCTAGTTTACTGCGCACGCACCCCTGTTGCACCAAGGTACTGTTCAGTCTTTCATGCCACACTCTGGCTGCCTGCTTCAGACCATAGATATTTTTATTCAATTTGCAGACTAAATCCCGCTTACCCTTCACCTCGAAACCTTTAGGTTGTGTGATATAAATGTCCTCCTCCAGTTGTCCATTCAGGAAAGCATTCTTCACATCAAAGTGTCGTACTCTTAATTTTTGTTTGCCTGCTACTGCCAAGAGTGTCCTGAACGTAGTATGCCTTGCAACTGGTGCAAAGACTTCTTTATAGTCCACTCCATATTCTTGCGAATAGCCCTGAGCCACCAGTCTTGCCTTAAACCTAACCACTTCTCCTTCTGCACCTGTCTTTGCCTTGTATGCCCACTTGCACCCTATTACATTTTTGTTTACAGTCTATCCACAAGGGTCCAGGTTTGCGCTTTTTCTAATGATTTCATTTCTTCCATCATTCCTTGCATCCACTGCTGACTGTGCTTTGATGATACGGCTTCCTCATATGTATCTGGTTCCACCACCTGCAATTTCCTCTCATGTTCGACCAGACTACAGAATCTCTCCGGTGGAACACCTTTGTTGTCTCTATTGGACCGTCTTACCTTTGCGTCATCATTGTTGCTACACTCGACTTCAGCTGCCACATCTTCCTGTACTTCTGCTTCCTCTTCCTTTTTGTACTTTTCGTCGACATCAACGCTGATTTGACCCTCATTTATTTTTACGCTGGTTTCTACTGGTTCATAGCCTTCATCGAAGAATTTTACGTCACGACTTATCACCACTTTGTGTGTACTGGTGTCCAACAACCGATATCCCTTTGAATCTTGTGCGTATCCTACAAACACGAGCTCCTTTGCCTTTTCATCGAGCTTCTTCCTTAGTTCTTTTGGCACATGCACATATACTCTTGACCCAAACGCATGTGTATCTTGTACCGAAGGTTTTTCCTTGTACCACCTTTCGTAGGGTGTTGGTCCTGTGGCTCTGGTAATTGTCCTGTTTTGTACATAATTTGCTGTACAAATCGCCTCACCCCAGTATTGGTTTGGGAGATTGCCACTTATCAGCATGGTTCTTGCCATCTCCAATAAGTACCTATTTTTTCTCTCAGCCACCCCATTTTGTTCTGGTGCGTATCCAACTGTGTATTGCACCTCAATCCCTTTATTCCTTAGAAATTCCTGCAATCTATTATTTAGATACTCTTTCCCACGATCGGACCTAATCACCTTGGGAACTTTATTAAATTTAGTCTTCATATGGCTGATGTATTCTTTAATTTTTTCTGGGACCTCAGACTTCTGTTCCATAAGTTGTACTGCTGTAAATCTGCTATTGTTGCGAATTGATCTAGTTCATGGCGGGCGGCAGCAGCATACCCGCAGCTCTTTAAGCGCGGATCATAAACATACCACACGCGAGAGCGGCTGTGATCATCGATCAATAGCGCGCCGACTGTCTATTGTTCGTTACGCGCCAATCGGGAGTGGACACGACTCCTGCGTGTCCAAATGCGGTGACAAATCACCGATCGATACAGGATCACATGTTCTTGCCGCTTCCTTCTTCCTCGCGAGAAGAAAGCCGGTACAGGAAGTCGGCCATTCTTCTGTTCAAAGTACTTGTGCGACAAGGAGATATCTCTGAGCAGTTCAAGGAAAAAGTGATCTTCTGTGAGGCAATAGCAGAGAAAAAGGATCAGATCAGAACTGAACAATCAGCCAGGCTACAGGCATAAAGTCCAGATCAACATCAGAGCAGAGCCAGAACGAGGAGGACGATTTACGCCCGTCTCTCAAACCGACTGGCAACGGCCACGTGCAACCATTAACGCCGGCACGGTAAATTAAGACAAGAGAACTGCTCGCAATGATCACAAAGAAAGTGTGTGACAAAATATATTTATTTATTTAAATGGGAGAGCCCTGATCAATACATGATCGAATTTTTATAATTCCACACGTGATCAAAGTCACACACTAAGCAGATCTATTTATTAAACTCATGATCTATTTATTAATCAAGATCTGATCAATAAATTCATATTTATTTTTTATTGTGTGCATTCATTTCCCCACAACTGTCACCAGACTCCTTATTCGAAATCCGGCTCGGTATAATTCACTAACACCTTAAACAAAATACAGTCCACATTAGAACTTTACCAAACAGCTATAGTCATCTATAATCGTTAATATATATCGTTTCTTGCCTGGTGTTACAGTTTGCATCGGTCCACAAACATCAGTGTGCACCAGTTCCAGTATCTCACTTGTTTTTGTGGATGATGCTTTTGGGAATGGTTGCCTTGTCATTTTTCCTTTCACACACGCATCACATACTTGCTTGATGCCACAATCTTTAATTTTTAAGTCTGTTGTCATATCCTTTGCTGCCATTTCTTCTATCGCTTCCAAGTTTCTGTGCCCAAGTCTATTGTGCCATGAGTGTATGCAATCCAGTCTGTGTTTGTTTAATGCCAACAACGCCTTGTGTCCAGTACGCAATTTATATAGGCTTCCTATAGAATCTGCGATTGCTATTAGTTCTTTATTCTTGTTCATTATACAACACGTATCATCTGTGAAGTTAACATTAAGCCTATTCCGTGCCAATTTCTTTACTGATAACAGACTTCCTTCTAACCCTGGCACATATAGCACATCCTTAACTGTGACTGTATTCCACTTGCCATTTCCGGCATCACAGGTTATATCACCATAGCCCATACCTTGTACGCTTGTTTCTTCACCAGTTGCTACCTTTACCGTTTCATTGGTGCACCCATAAAATGCTTTAAAGAAATTTCTATCATTCGTCATATGACTTGTTGCACCTGAATCAATGTACCAGCCACTAACTGTATCCTTATTACTGTTTGCGCTGAAACAGATGTGAGAGCTAGTATCATGATCTTGAGTTACCTTATTAACCTTTTCTTTTTCTGACTTCCACTTCTTGTACTTGTAGCATTCCTTTTTCATATGACCTGGTTTGTTGCAGAAGAAGCAATTTCTGCCTTTAAAGTTCCCTTTTTCTGACTCTCCTTTTGGTTGATACCTATGCTGCGTC